>LBNU01000102.1:59869-85744 GCA_014162995.1 Artemisia annua
TGTTGAGAATGCATCAATCTAATCAGAACATCAATAATCAAGTCAGAGCTGTCAGTCGCAGTTGTGAAACATGTGGTGGTACACATCCTTATACTGAGTGCCCAGCCACCGGTGGTTTCACTCACGAGAACGTATATGCTGCTCAAGCTTCCTACAATGCAGGGGGTAACTCTTACCAACCACAGGGGGACCGTAATCTCTTAAGCTATCGTTCCAGCAATTTCCTCGGACCACCCGGATTTAATCAGCCTCAAAACCAAAATGCTCAAAACCGGAACCAAAATTTTCATCAAAACCAAAATCGAATGAACCAAGGTTTTAACAACCAAGGGAATTTCAATTCCGGTCATAACCAGGGCTTTCAAAACCAATGAAATTTTCAAAGAAATCAAGGTCATGGTAATCAGGGTAATAATTTTCATAATCAGGGTAATTTTCATCAGGGAAACAATTTTCAGGGTAATAATAACCAACATCATGGGAATTTTCAAAACAATCGGCCTCAAATGTTCCTAACAATCAAACTCAAACCATTGTTCCAACTGGGCCTTCATCTGATGAGTTGCTTAAGCAATTTATGAAGTCCCAATAAGAAATGAACAAGTTGTTGGTCAATCAGATCTCCGAACTCAAGAAGTCTTTAAATGATCGACCCTCGGGCTCAGGAACACTTCCGAGCAACACGATCGCTAACCGGAGGGGCGATGTTAAGGCGATCACTACCCGCAGTGGAGTTTCATACAAAGGACCCACGGCTCCTGCTACCCCTTCTTCTCTTCCTCCACAGGTAGCGGAACGTGAACCTGAGGTTACCATGGACACGGTACGTCCTACTAATAACGGAGATACCGATGACGTCCACCCTCAAGTTGTCTCGGTCCCGAAACCCAAATCCAAACCTGGAGTTGTTTTTGAACCTCCAGTTGATCCCGTTGAGAAACAAAATCCCAAACCCTCGATTCCTTATCCATCACGTTTACAAAATCAAAAGCTCCGCGAGAAAGCTAGTCACCAACTAGACAAATTTTTCCAAATTTTTAAAGAATTACATTTTGACATTAGCTTCGCGGATGCTCTTCTTTTGATGCCCAAGTTTGCATCAACGATCAAAAATCTGTTAAATAACAAGGAAAAACTATTCGAGATGGCAAAAACTCCGTTAAACGAGAACTGCTCTGCAGTTTTGTTGAAACAGCTTCCTGAAAAGCTGGGAGATCCCGGGAAATTCCTCATTCCTTGCATTTTCCCGGGGATGGTTGAATGCTATGCCTTGGCCGATCTTGGTGCAAGCATCAACCTGATGCCTCACTCGGTCTGGAAGAAACTTTCTCTCCCGGCACTTACTCCTACCTGCATGACTCTCGAGCTTGCAGATCGCTCTATATCTCGTCCCCTCGGTATTGCTGAGGATGTGTTCGTGAATGTAGAAAAGTTCAATTTTCTGGCAGATTTCGTGATTGTTGACTTCGATGCAGACCCGAGGTAGCTTTGAATCTTGTTGTTATTGCTTAAATTAGTCTTAATACAGCTTATAACATCTTATTCAGTCATTTTTAGCTCTTAGAAATCCATCATAGTCAACTTAGTTCATTTACTTAAAAAGTCAATTTTCTTTGTAAACAGTTTTTGAATAAACTGTTTAATTATATTGTGAACTTAATATTAGGTTTTAGCTTGTATGTTTTTAGGTTATTAAACTCTTGCTGCTTAATTTCATTAGGGTATTTTTAATTATTTTTATTCTCTTAGCTAAACTGCTTATTGAGTGCTTTCCATTTAGCACTTTTTCAAAAGTATGCTCTGTGCACAGTTTTCTAGTCATTTTCATAAGCTTGCATAAGCTTCATTAGTGAGCTTTAGAACGAGTAATTTGGTTTTTTGAGAAGCTTGGCCACTAGTCTATAGGACCCAGTGCTTATTTTTCCTTTCTAAAGTCATTTCATAAGGCTGCACTTAGCTTTTAATTTGCTCCATTTTTTTTTGTCTATACTGAATAGGCAGTACTCTACAGGCCTTTTCATAAGCTTGCCACAAGCTCACCTGTGGACCCCACAGTTTGAGCTTTAGCTTTTTGAAAAGCCAATAAGCTCAGCTTATTGGACTAGCTTTTACTTTGGGCTTCCAATCACCCCTGTGGGCCCCACACAGTCTTACATTTTGTCTTATTTGGTCTTAGTCTGTGTGTATCTGTGAACATTTGGACTGCTTATTTTTCATTTAGAGCTTATTCTGTGTGCTTATTCAGTTTCATTAGTAAGATTTGTGTGCATTTAGATCATCTCTATCTTATTTAGCTTCTGTAATCATGAATGTAGCTTGTTCTTAGCTTTTGCATAATCCAAAAACCAAAAACACCATCTGTTGAGAAATTAAGCACTCACAGTGCTTATTTTTGAGTTTCATAAAAAGTGTTTTCACAAAAGTTGTCCATTTTCAGTGTGTAAATAAGTTTCAAAAAGAAAAACCCAAAAATAATCACTTTTTAATAAAAGTGATAGTTTCTATTTAATATAATTTAGATTTTCATTTTTCTTTTTAATTTTTTATTAATTACTTATCTGTTTTCTTAATTTTCTTAAAATCCTAGTATCTTAAAGTATTTGTATAAATTTTCTTAGAATTTTACCTTTTCATTTAGTATTTATTAGAATTAATAACAGTTTAATTATTAATTAGTTAATATTAGTAAATTAAATAGTTTAAATAGATTTTGTTAAACAGTAGTATAATTTTATATTTTTCCTAAGCTCTAAATAATATTTAGCACCTCTGGTAATTTTGCTTATAATTTCTACTGTTCATTTGGTAATTTTTAGATTTATTTTTAATTAAAACAGTTTTATTAGAAAAACCAAAAAGAAAATAGTTTAAGTGTTTAAAATTAATCTCAGATCCATTTTTATAATTTTTCTAGCTTGTATACATTATTTAGAATCTGTAAAAATTGGATTTGTAATTTTCTCTTTTCATTTTCTAATTTTCGTATTTAATCTAGTTTAAATAACCTTAATATAATAGTTTAGTAATTAATTAATAAAAGTTCCACAAAAAGACAAAAATATTTATTTTCAATTTTTATATTTCTTTTAAGTTATTTTAGATTTTTAGAAATTAATTTTGCAAATTTTTAGTGTAATTTTGTAATCTTAATCATTTTAGATTTGTTATAAATTAGTTTTTATTAAGTTTTAAATAGTTTTAGTAAATAATTAATATTTAAATATTAAAATAATCAAAAAAAATAATTTTCTTTTCATTTTAATTTTGTAAAAGTTTCATTTTTACCCCATGTAGTTTGTAATTGTTCATATTTAACCTTTTTCCATTTTACTTGATTAGTCTGTCTGTATTAGGTTTTCCCCAAAGCCTAATTCTATTCCCCCGTAGTGTAAAATTTCATTAATTATCATTTTCTTAGTGTAATCATTACCAAAATAATAATTCTTAATCTGGTTACTATTCCCAATGACTCATTCCATAAACGTTTTCAAAAATACAATTTCAATCTCGTCGGGATATAACGACCCGGGAATACACTGTGCTTACACCGGATCATAAATTGATCACTCTCTCCCTCATTTGACTTAGTTGACCACACCTGGTTAACTGGTTAGTTTGGGAGGAGTCAGATACTCTTCATTCCAAGACGAGGAAGAATGAATTGAAACTGTTCTCTGGGAAGTGCTTTAGTGAAGATGTCAGCCAGCTGAAATTCTGTCCTCACAAAGTAAAGTTCCACGATTCTCTTTTCAACTTGTTCTCTGATGAAATGGTGTCGAATATCAATGTGCTTTGATCTTGAGTGCTGGACGTTATTGCAGCAAAGAGCAATGACACTTTTGTTGTCACAGTACATCGGAACTTTGATGAATACAAAACCATAATCAGATAATTGAGACCTCATCCAAAGGATTTGACCACAGCAAGATGACATGGCAATGTATTCAGCCTCAGTGGAGGAGATCGAGGTACTCATTTGCTTCTTTGATGACCAGCTAACTAGCTTGTCTCCTAGAAATTGAGCACCGCCCAACGTACTTCGACGAGTATCTTGACACCCTACATGATCAGCATCAGAGTAGGCAGTAAGAGCCATAGCCGTGTCTTTAGGGTACCAAAGGCCCATGTGAATCGTCCCTTGAAGGTACCTGAAGACCCTTTTGACTGCTTCTAAGTGCTTTTTGGTAGGTTTAGATTGATAGCGAGCACACATGAAAACTGCAAATAAGAGATCTGGTCTGCTAGCGGTGAGGTACATCAATGATCCGATCATGCTTCGGTAATTGGTTTGGTCAACTGGAGCCCCCTCAACATCCTCATTCAGTTTTGAAATCTCTATCATTGGGGTGTCAACAGAGTCACATGATTCAAATCCAAATTTCTTCAAGATTTCAGTAGCATACTTGGATTGATTGATGAAGATGCCGTGAGGATTTTGAGAGATTTGCAACCCCAAGAAGAATGACATTTGCCCCATCATGGACATTTGGAATTCTGTACTCATTTCTTGTGCAAACCGATCACACTCCAATGGATCTGAAGATGCGAAGATAATGTCATCCACATATATCTGAACGTGGAGTAGATGCTTGCCCGACTTTCTGGTGAACAATGTAGGATCAACCACACCCTTGGTGAATTTGTTGGCTAGAAGGAATTTGGATAGAGTATCGTACCAAGCTCTGGGTGCCTGTTTCAGTCCATATAGTGCCTTTTTCAAGCGATAGACATGATTCGGGTATTCAGGATTAACAAACCCCTCTGGTTGGCTTACATACACTACCTCCTTTAAGTGACCATTAAGAAATGCAGTCTTCACATCCATTTGGTAGACAATCATATTCTGACTAGCTGCATTGGCAAGAAAGATTCTGATGGCGTCAATTCTGGCTACTGGTGCGAACGATTCCTCAAAGTCAATGCCTTCTTCTTGTCTGTATCCTTTGGCCACTAGACGAGCTTTGTTCTTCAGAACTTCACCATATTCGTCAAGCTTTACTTTGAAGATCCATTTGAGAGCGATAATCATAGCACAGTCGGGAGGAGGCACTAATTCCCAAACATCAAGTCTGTCAAATTCATGGATTTCCTCTTGCATTGCGGTGAACCAGGATGTTTTAGTCAAAGCTTCTTTATAATCCTTTGGTTCGACTTTAGACAGTATGGAACTGACGAAGCACCACAAGGCATCTGTGGCAAGTTGTCTACGTGTAGATACAGGGCGAGATGGATTACCAATGATGTTGTCAATTGGGTGATCGTTTGTCCATTTCCTGATATGCTCATGAAGTTGATGATTGGGGACTGATGTAGCAGTGTTGGAATCTTCTGAAGAGGTTGCTACATTTGATGGATTAGGGGCAAATATGTTGAAAAAAGGTTCATTAGGTGATTGAGCAAAGGGATTTACTTCAAATGAATTTTCAGATGCTGCTCCTTGAGGATTTGAAGAAGGTTGATCGGTGTATGAGGGTTGAGTATGGCTGGATGATGGAGCAGTTTGACTAAGAGAGATGGAGATGGAAGGCCCATTAGTAGGTTGAGGTTCATCATTAGCAGCAGCATCAGGACCTATAACTTGTTGTTCTGGTTCGACTCTCTGTTGAGGCTTAAAATACTCATCATACATTGGATCAAATAATTTCTTCAAATCTTCACTAGTGGGTGGCACAAACGGAGCATCAGTGGTGGAGGAAGGTACAAGTCCCAAACTAATTGGTCCAGGAGTCAAAAGATTAGATGCGGGTCCTGAACTGGAGTATTCAGGAGCCGTTTACTCGGACAGCTCATCAAACGTGACATGGATAGTTTCCATGATTTGTCGGGTTCTTTTGTTGTAGATTCGATAACCTTTCTTGTTTGGTGCATAGCCAACAAAAATTCCAATATCAGCTTTTGCCTTGAGCTTTCCCAAATCTTCACAATCGTTGGTTGGGTAACATAGTGCACCAAAAACTCGAAGAAATGAGAGATCAGGTTTTCTCTCGTGCACCAGCTCATAGGGAGTTTTGCTGTGAAGAGGATGAATCAGTGATCGGTTCTGAGTGTAACAAGCAGTTGCAATTGCCTCTCCCCAGAGGAACATAGGAGCTTTGGAGAATATCAGCATAGTTTGTGCAGCCTCTACAAGGGTACGGTTTCATCTTACAACGACTCCATTCTGCTGAGGTGTTCGAGGTATACTCCTTTGATGACTAATTCCAAGATCTTCACAAAATTGAGTAAGTTGCTGATTAACAAACTCAGTTCCGTTATCTGTGCGGACGAATCTGACAGTTTTATTGAGTCCAACTTGCAGCTGCTTGATTAGTTTGATGATGATCTCAGGTGTCTCGTCCTTGGATCTGAGGAACTTAACCCACGTAAACCGAGAGTAGTCATCGACGATCACTAACACATATCTCTTTCCATAAATACTTTGCACTCTCATTGGACCACACAGATCCATGTGAAGGGTATGAAGAACTTCTATAATGGTGTTGATAGTTTTGGGTTTGTGAGATTGCTTCTTGCTTTTACCAAGCTGACAAGCGGAACAGAGATGATCTTTTTCATACTTCAGCCTGGGCATGCCTCGAACAAGATCTTTACAAGTGAGCTCATTGATGGTACCGAAGTTCAAGTGATTTAAACGACGATGCCACAACCATGACTTGTTCTTGGAAGCCTTAGATAGTAAACAAATTGGTGATGACCGCATCATATCTTCAATGGATATAGTGTAGAGGTTTGAGCCACGTCTGCCTTTCAGGAGATCCACACCATCCAATCTTCTAACATAACAAGTGTGTTTTCTGAAGGCTACTTCTAGATCTGAGTTACAAAATTGACCAACGGAGAACAAATTGTGCCCAAGCCCTTCTACATAATATACCCTAGAAATCACGCTGTTCCCAACCACATAGTCTCCATAACCCATTATTGCACCAAAATGGTCATTCCCGAATCTAATAGTCCCGATAAACTTTTTCACGAAATTTCTGAGCCGCAAGCGATCCCCAGTCATATGCTTTGAGCAGCCTGAGTCCAAATACCACAGGACGATTTGTACGACCTGCATTTGAAACCAGACAGATATGGATAACTGAAAGACGTGGATCCCCAACTACAAATGGGATCCGATTGGTTAGCGCAAACATCATTAATTACAACAGAAGAGGAAGGTTCAATAGTATCCTTAATCTTATCATGACATGCGGGGGTACTAGACTTATGATTAACGCATTGTGATCCTATAGGAAAAATCCTACCAGTTTCCTTCCAAATCCTAATATTAGAAGACTTAGGATTAGGCAATTTATCAAAGGGGTATTGATTTCCTTTTGAGAATTTTCTTCCAGTGGGTCTCCAATGATAGCCAACAGTAGAAAACTTCCTTCCTGTTGCTTTCCAAACACGTTTTTCACGTTTAAGATACACAGCATGACAAACAAGGGGTAATTTGGAAGCATTCAACAAGGTCTTAACACACTCATCATGATTACCAGAAATTAAATAGTCATTACAGATCTGACAAGTAGCATTTGAATTCGAATTAATTACAGTACGCCTAGAGCTAATACTAGAATCAACACGATTACTGACATTCAGATCAGTCTTATTGTTCCTAATGTGGTCTTCTACTTTCATTCCTTGAGCCCTCCTAGCTGGCGAAGTCCTATCCTTCATTGTATTGCAACTAGGCTTTGACCCGCTAGCATTAGTGACAACTTTTACTCCTGTAGAATTAATTATGGGAACATTAGATCGTGGTCTTTCTGTTTGATTATTGTTATGAGGTGTGTTATTTTCAGATGATGTTAATGGTACACAAAAGGTAACACGCTTGTTCTTATCCTTAGAGGTTGGCTCATGAACCTTATCTCGCATGCAAACAGCTTTGGGGCATGTACCAATGGCATAATCTAAGAGTTCATATGATCTATTGGTGAGATAATAAACATCAAGGATGGCATTATCAGCAGGTCTCACCATTCTAACCTTATCAATGGTCTCACAAAGCATGTCTAGGCAATCCTTAAGATACCTAAGGTACTTATTATGGACAAACGCATTATTCCTAAGGGGAAGAGGAATAGTTACGTCATCACATGCATTTCCTTTAGATTTACCGACCATGGGGAGCATTCTCTCTTTCGCCTGAGTCTTTAGATTCTCAATTTCTTTTAACAAAGACGTTATTTTCTCATTGGTTTTATCACGTGAGATCTTAATCGAATCATGTAACTCTTTGTAATGTTGTTTGGCCTTTGAGTTTTCAGCTTGAAAACAATCATTTTCATATTTGAGATGTTCGATGATGTTTTGGAGTTGAAAATTTTGAGAATCTAAACACGGAGGTTTCTGAGGTTTAATCATATCACTCTTGTGAGATTTCAATTGGGCAATTTGAGCCCTCAGTTTTCGAATCGTGTTAGTGTGAGCTTGAATCTTTTCATCACGTTTGGCTAATTCAAAATGTGCATCAAATTCAGGAGCATCCGAAGATGTCTTAACATTTGAGGTTTTAATTCTTTCTTCTAAATGTTGATACTTTAATTGCAAATTAAGATTATCAACCTCTAGTTTTGAAAACTGCCTGACCATGTTATCATGGTCATCGTTTTGAATTTTTTCACGCAATTTTAAATTCTCCCCCTCAAGCTCAACAACATGATTTTGGAAAACATTCAAAGCAACAAATATTTCATGAAATTGGCAAGCAGTTAGGGAAGAATCAATAACAGTATGAAACACATCTTGAGCAATGCACTTAACAATTAAGATATCATACATGATGAGAGTATTTTTCCTAGCAATTTCACTATGTTGAAGGTCTATTACAGTTTGTTTTCCTTCAAGTTCCAAACTTTTAAACACATCTTTCATTTCATTAATCTCAGATTTAAGAGACGTTTGCATGTTCTCAAAATGTTCCTTGATTTGTTTAAAGAACGAAATTACTTCAGTAAGATAACACTCTTTTGTTACTTCAAACCCCCTTTCGCCCTCAGTAATTCCCGTTGGTGTAATTCTCTTTTTACATGTTTTATCAAATTCAGCAAACATTTGATAGCAAACATTTGATACAGAACGTATATGCTAATGAGAGTATTACATTGAGTGGGAAGAGCTAACTGAACTAGGTGCATTGGCGTATTGGGAGGATACACCGTTGGAGTCGCAATCTTAAGGGGAGTAGTGATCTTAAGCTTTTCAGCTTTCATTTTCTCATCTAAGGACCAAAAAATCTGTTATGGCGTTAACCTAGTTTGGGGCGTAAAAACCGTCAATCAATTCTGTTCATAGTAATTATGTGGCTTGATATTGACACGGTTTCTAACGCACTTAGGATCCTTTAATTTATTCTCAAGTCTTTCTCTATTTACGGACTCAATTTCATAAATTTCCTCATAATTACGCACATCGGGAGGGGCATGATCAGGTGTAAGCATCACCTTAGCATCATATAAGGCAGGTTGAGTGGCACTAACGCTTATAAGAAAATTAGTTTTAGGCACTCCTACATCCTTATTGCTATGTTCGTCACGTAACTTAATGTGCTTACGCATCATTTGAGCAGTTTGAATGGTTTGGCCTTGTGTGTACAATTTATTTTCAAGCTTGTTCTTTAAGGCTATTAAGTTGGAAAAGTCACTTAAGAGTTTAGTTTCTTTACTTTGAAAATCTAGTTTAAGTGCAGTCACACTTTCCTGAATCTCCTGTTTTTGCTTAACAGTTTGATCAACTTGATTTTGTAAAGATTTTATTTCCATTCTTAATGCTTCTTCCTTTAAGTTTCTTTCTGTGACGTAAGCACACATTTGCCAATCCATTTTCTGCTCTCGTTTGGTTAACTCAAATTTTGCACGTTGTTGATACATATTCACCTGATCTTTAAGAATATTAATTCTAGTGGTCAATGTATCATCAGGTATAACAGCAGTGTATTCATCAACTTCACGAATGTTATTATCAACATAGGAGTCATCATTTGGTAAAGCAGACACGGCATTTTGTTTCAAATATTGCTCATATGGGACAACATTACTATTACCCATATCAGCAGAATCCGAATCAACAATGTCAGTGTGTTTTACTTCGTTATGAGTCCTTTGTTTGTGCATCACATTGTCAACATGTGTATTGAAAGATGCTCTACTAAGTTCATCAGATTCTTTATTGTTATCCTCATGTTGTTGTTTTGAGGAAACATCATTGTTTTTCAAATCAACATCATTTGGCGTGACAATACTAGTCTGATGTACTTCATCGAGAATCTTTGGAATAGCACATGTTTCATATGTGTCATACAATTTGAGTACCTCAGAAATGATGGATGATTTGGGAGATCCCGATTAATGTGGTGATGTGACTGTAGAAGAAAGCTTGGCCATGAAGATGGTCTGTGCAGTAGGCTCATCATCAACATCAGAATCAAAGGCATCACAATCTTAAGCCTGGAAGATATTTGGGTTGTTGAGAGCAAGATCCTGAACCGGTTGATCATCCACATCAGCATCAAAAGAATTCCCTTCATCACCCGCAAGAAATAGCAGCTGTTCTTCTTCCAGCAGAACCTCATTCTCTTGAGCTTGCATCAGTAGCATCTTATCTTTGAAGTAGTCCGAGTTCTGAGGACGTTTTGGTTGAGTGCAGTTCCTTGCAATATGACCTATCCCTCCACAGTTGTAGCACTTGATTTGTCTTCCTTGTCCTTGATTGACATTACCCATCCTATTCAGTGCATTTCCCCGGACATTTGTCTTCCTTGTACCACAACACGCCTATCTTCCACAACAGCAAGATTACGTGGGTTAGATGAAGTCCTTAGTTGGTTGTTGGTTTGAGGAAGAGTACTCCTGAAGTGTTGAAACAGTAGTGAGACTTGGTTGGAGAGATCATCAATCCTTTTGTCAATGTGAGAGTTTCCAGAGTCTTGTGGATTAGTCTTGACAATTGACGACTGTAAAGATGTTTGACCAAGGGAAGACTGATTCTGTGTTGCTTGGGTAATAGGATGATTGATTGAATAAACTGAGGATTGGTTTAGTCCCTGATCACTGGAGATTAGAGCAAGAGGATCATTTGAGGGATGTAACTTTTCTCTCAGCTGACGATCATACATGGCATGTTTCTCATGTTGTTACAAGTAAGCATAGAGCTGTTCATAGTTGGTGTTTCTGAGCCCTTTGTTTAACTTCACAGCTGTGACAAACCGATCCCATTCTGGTGACATATTGTTGACAAACTTTGAGTTGAGTTGGATGTTGGGCATTGCCATTCTGATCATTCTCATGTCATTCACAAGCTTGTGGAATCTGACATAATAGTCATTAATGCTTTCACCGGGATTCATTTTGAAGTGCTCGAATTCATCATACAATTGTGATTCACGATCTTCTCTGGTAAGTTCAGAGCCAGCAAGCAGCATTTTGACATTATCCCAAACAGCTTTGGCCTCAGTGTTGAAGTCAATCAGTTTGTAAATGTCCTTGGGTAACCCTTGTATCACAATGTTGGAAGCTCGAATATCAGCATCATAGCGTTTCTTTTCTGTCTCGTTAAGATCATTGTAATTACGAGGTCTGTCAATTCCAAAGGTGACTGATCCATCTTCACTTGTGGAGATAATATCCCTGGTAGTACCCATTTGAAACGGCCCTTCATCAATTGATCTCAGAATATTCTCCCCATTTTCTTTGCCCTGACAATACAGACAAATTCTTTGTGACAATGACTCATAGTCAGTTCTGTCTAGCATAGGAGGTCGAGTGTCGGACCCAGCAGCTTGGATATCATCAATAGATGTCACAGTAGTCATGATGACGAGGTCTTAAACGGTATTTTACAACACACGTGACTTAAACCAAGAAATCGATTCTTACCCGGGATTTTACGAAAGTCAACCAGGGAAAACCGCTAAGAAAAACTAACCGCTGACAGAATAACCGCTAACACTTAACCGCTGAAAAGGGTAACCGCTGATAATGGTAACCGCTGACAGAGTAACCGCTAGTATGGTAACCGCTGACTATTAAACCGCTGTCAAGTAAACCGCTGAAAAGGTAACAGCTTAACAAGGATAACCGCTAACCACGAAAACTGTTGGAGTTACTAACCGCTGGAGCACTAAAAGACAGAGTGACCTAACCGCTGGTAGCAAACCGCTGAAACAGTACAAAGGACAGCGTTATGTTCGCTGACAAAGTGTACTANAATGGTAACCGCTGACAGAGTAACCGCTAGTATGGTAACCGCTGACTATTAAACCGCTGTCAAGTAAACCGCTGAAAAGGTAACAGCTTAACAAGGATAACCGCTAACCACGAAAACTGTTGGAGTTACTAACCGCTGGAGCACTAAAAGACAGAGTGACCTAACCGCTGGTAGCAAACCGCTGAAACAGTACAAAGGACAGCGTTATGTTCGCTGACAAAGTGTACTAACCGCTGTAACCCCAAGTTAACCGCTGCCAAGAATATGTTACCGAGGAGAAAACCGCTGCCAAGAAAATGGTTCAAAATCACTCGTACACTCCACAAACATAAGATCTAGCCAAACCAACTGATAAACTAGATAAATCTAACCCCTCTAATCCAAGAAGTACAAGAAAAAACACAAGAAACACCACGAACAAGCTCAAGTATGAGTAAAACCTTCCTAAACTAATAGAAACCAAAACAACACATACACCACAAGTCCAAACACCAAGTACCTACGATCCCTAGGATGTAACCATGGCTCTTGATACCAATTGTAAGATACTAAATAACACATAACACGGATCAACTTGTAGTATGGATCGAATAGTAAAGAAAGAAAGAAATCTAGAGAGAGAAAGTAGAGTGAGAAAGATGGGAACCTTGAGAGAAAACCAAAAAAAAAAGATTATGAGAAGGTCCAACCCTCTCCAAGGAGGGAGAGGGCTATTTATATGTACAAGCTGTTGCTTGCCTCTACTAGGCTGTGGATCGGGCTGACAGTGTGTAAAGACCCGACCCGACTCCACGAATACTAACTAATACTAATCTACGTACTAATTACTATTATAAATACTACGAGCTATACAATGCTTAATCATACTTGGGGTGACCGAATCTTCTATAAGAAAAATCGTATTCCTAACACCAAGACCTATTGCTCCTGATGAGCAACTCAATGTCCCTGAAGAACCAGCACATTCTGCTGATCAGGATGTTGATGACTTGTCCTATCCATCTCCTAGGCACACATTTGACCAAGTGTCTCACAGCCCAACTCATGTTACAGAAGAACCTATGGTTGAGCTCTTTATGGAATTTAATGTTGAGCCTACATTTACATCTGTGTTTGAGTCTCATGGTGAACCATCTACTTCTCAAATACAGAGGTCTCCTAGTCTAACTAGAGAGACTTTTATTGAGGAAACTCATTCTGCTGATGGTCTCCATGTTTCTCCTGATAGGACCCAGGATGCTCTCAAATCAGCAGGTAATCCTGCTGATGGAGCTGAGGACCCTGTTACTCTCACAAAAGTGTATGCTTTACTTGGCAGGTATGTGGAGCAAGTTGGTAACTTGGAAAGAGAGCTCAAAGATACAAAAACAACTCTTGGAGGTCAAATTGCTGCATTTCAGGATAGAGTTAAGGACTTAGAAGCTCAATTGGGTCAACAGAAGAAAAGGAAGTTTGTGGTTGACTCAGAGGATGATCAAGAGAATATGGATTTGGATCCTCTTCATGTGTTGGCAGAAGCATCTGTGGCTCAGCAAACACCTTCACCTATACCTAAAGCTGCTGACACTATCAAACCAAAAGGATCCATTGTGTTTCAAAGGAGAAGGCACATGAAATATCTAAGCAAGGATGATGTTGCTGCTGAACCTCTCCGAGTTCCTGCTGATCCACCACTAACCACTTCAATTGATGACTCAGTGGTTCACATTGATTCTGCTGCTGGTGGAGATTCAATGGATGTTGCTCCTACTGATGGCGTTGCTTCTTCCCAAGTTCAAGATACACCAGTTGTTGAACATTCAGAAGATGCTTCCACCTTATTTGTTGCAGGAAGAATATTTGTGGTTTCTTCTAATTCTTCTGAGCCTGATGTTCAACCTTCTAATACTCCTGATGATGCACATGCAACTGTTTCTGCTGATTGTCCTACCAAGGATTCTGCTGATCATGGTGTCAAGGTTTCTAGTGAAGATACTCTGAAAGGTGTTTTTGCTGGTCAATCTACAACAGAGGTTCCCATTGTTGAGGGTTCTTCTCCTGGTGATGTTTCTGCTGATAAGGATACAATATCTGAGTTTGAGGAAGATCCTGTCTTAGAACATGAAAAGGCTGCTCAGGAAAGGCTCTTGAAGAAGTATGCAGATGACAAGGATAGTACTGAGTTGATTAACAAGCTACAAAGTCAGTCTGATGCTTCTGCAACAACTTCTACACCTAGAGTTGCATCTACTTTGCCTCCTGAAAGACAAAGGGAACTTGATGCTGTTTCCCAGAACCTTACCAGTGAACATTGGGATAATCTTGTCCATCAGGCCACCAACACTCCATCTATAGCTCAAACGATCTTAGGGGATGCATTTGATGGGGACAATTATGTGGCACAGATGGTTGCCCTGGGAATCGGAGAAAGAAAGCTGAAGCTGAGAAGAAAGCTAAAGCAAAAAGAGACAGGCCTATGACAGAAGGACAAAAGAAAACATTTATGAGGGAGTTTGTCGAGAATACAAGTGGAGCTGTATATAACAGAGGCTGGAATAGGGCACAAGTTTGGTCTTTGTCTGATACGCAGCTTGTTTTCCAATATAATAGGATTCGTTCTAGGCTTTAGATGTTTGGTATACTTCCTAGTTCTACATATTCTTTAGAAGAACCACCTTCTAAAAGATTGAAGCCTAGTGTTGGTAATTCTGCTGAGGAACCCATTTTTGCTGATGTCCACATTTCTGCGGATGGTGGTTCTATTCCTGCTGATAATGTTGATGTTTCCACTGACTATGTTTGCTGCTCAAGATTCCGCTGTTGGTGCTTCATTTGTTTCTACCGTTGATTCTTTTTCCAGATCTGCCGATAAAGGGAAGGCTCCCATGGTAATGGAGGATTCTGCTCCTAAGCCAAGAACCAAAAGACAGATAATGGAGGATATGCTTGGTGAGGAAGCTGCTAAGCAACTTGCTGCAGAACTACAGGCTGAAGTTGCAGTTGAACCTCCTCAAGAAGATCCTGTGGGTGAACAGATTGTCCACACACAGGTGGAAAAGGATGCTTCAGTGAGACAATCTGCTGCTAACCCTATTGGTGCAGAACCTTCACCTGCTGACATCTTAACTGCTGGTGTTCCATCATCCTCTTTCAATGCTGCTGATGCACCTGAGATGACTGCAGATGAGCCTTCTTCTCCTCCTAGAAATGCCATCTATACTCCTGGGAGAAGGATGAAATGTATGTCTTCAAGGAGAGGTTATTCTGGGGATGTTGACTTGGAGGCTGCAGATAGTTCATTTATTGAGGAAGGCTCTGCTGAGGAGTTTCCAGAAGGGTATGTGAATGTGTTAGTACACTGGGAGGTGACTGATGGTCAGGTTAATACAATCCGAAGGATGGACAAGTCAACTATGAGTTTCACCTTTTTACAAGAAATTTTGCACCTTGTGGATAGACAGGATCTCATTACCCTTTATCGTTTGGTGACTGAGTACTATTCCACTCATACTACTGTAGGTGTTGGTCTTTATTTGTTGGGTGATCTTCAGGTTCTGTTTGATTCTCAGTCTCCAACTGGTGCTGGTTTTCCTGTTTGGAAGAATAATAATAAATGGAAAGTGGCTAGTTGGAAGTTCTATCCTTTTCCTTATGTGCATGTGGTACAGACTACATCTGGTCTCACTCTCCATATGTTTTTGGATATGGATTATCCTTTGTCTGGGAAGCTTATGGAAAAGATGCTTAGGAAAAAGTTGACAGTTCCATCTAATCCAATTGGCAATGATAGGACTTTTGCTGAACAATTGATTAGGTTGATCAAGTCTAGAATTCGGACACACAGAGCTGTTTGATATTGGTATTATCTTATTTTTCTTTCTTTTATTTTTAGTTAAAAAAAAAAAAAAAAAACCCTAACTTTTGTTGTATAGTTTCCACTCTTTGTTGTGTACAGGTACTTGTGTTGGTTAATTACCACACTTATATGGTTATCAACTCACCATGATGTTGAATTTTCCATCAAAGAGTTGGCTAGTCCAAAGGGTACAGCTTTGGTAAAGACACATCAAATCTGTTGACAGCTGTAATGGTTTGCTCAAAACCATAGGGTACTCAATTCACCCATGCTTCATTGCTGAGAGTTGAAATGGTCATCAATTCACCATGGATCTTATCCTTTGGAAATCCAAAGAATTGGCTAGCCCACAAGTATATGGCTTGTGGTTAAGGCAGTGGAAAACCATATTTGGTAATGAATTCACCAAGGTAATCTCTTACCCAAGAGTTGGCTAGTCCTGAGCAAACGACTACAGGTAAAGACAAAAACAAATCCGTTTATAGCTGATGATTTACTAAAAATCATATGGTTATTAATGTACCATAGTTCTTAGACTTAAACATTAGCTACTCCAGTAGTAATGGCTATTGGTAAAGAGACATCAAATCCATTAATTTTCAATGATTCACCTCTCACAGGTGTTAACACACCTGGAAGTAATGAGAATAGCATGAAACTTTTGACATTGATGTACCTATCTGTCATTACTGCTGCTATATCATGTTGCTGCTGATTCTTTGTTCTTGAAGGATGGTTACTAGTTGCTGTTGATAGCTAGATTTGGTTGCCGCTAGTTACTTTTTGTTGCTGCACATGTTCCAGTTTCAATCCTCACACACATTAAAGATCTATCAAGAATCTTGAACTTAAGCACGTCAAATTCAAGATTAGGGGAGGATTGTTAGGAATTCTGCTGACAGGATTCTGCTGACGTAGAGTGATCCTGCGGATATATGGTTCCCGCGGATTTAGTGCATCCGTAGGAATGAAATAGAACGGATAGACTTCGTTTAATTTAGGAAAAGATATGTAGAATATCTTTTATAGTTTTATGTTTATCGTTTCTTGTAAGAAGGGTTTAGGGTTCCTTGTAGTATAAAAGGACCTTAAGGCCAATGCATTAGGTACGACTTTGAAAAACAATCTTTAGTGATTAATAAAGATCCGTAGAGGATCAAAGCATTATTAGTTATTTGTGTTCTTCTTACTTGTGTTTATTCCGCGTAGATACAAGTCAATACAGAGATTCTCTAATTAGTGTGTTTGTGATTACATTAACATACTATCGATCCACAGGCTCAAAGATCTATCAAGGAGTAGGTCCTACAATGTGTCTCGTTTACCTATGGTCTACCTTATGCACTCACGGGCAGTGTACCCGATCGTGTGTAGAGTAGTAATTAGTAAAACCGAGGTCGTCCCTAGAGCTGTGTGTATCAGAATTTTAATATAAGTATATGTCACGTTTTTAAAAGATATTTGATTTTAATGATTAATTAAACTAAATAAACTGAAATAAAATAAGAAGAAATTAAATTGAAGTTGTAAGCAATGGGGAGAAAGTGTACTAGCTTAGTTGGTCATCCTATATTGCTATGAGTATGTTTTCTATTAAACTTTTCTATCGCTTCAAGTGGGGCGACGATATTCACTAGACTCCTATGGTTAATTCGCCTAGCCTATCTCCCTAGAATCCTTTCCGGAACCAAAGGCATGACCCTCTTTTAAGTAAGCGGAAGTACGGTAAACTAGTTTGAGTCATTATGTGCCACTACATGCTAGATTTATCTTTGTGTGGCCCGGCCTCTCAGATCTTAGACCACATATCTAACTTATTAAGTTTATCCAACCCAGAGGGTGATCCTATAGTCAATTAGCACACATGGAATTTGTAGTCCTATGGTCAATTCTTACCAACCCTCGAAACCATACTACACTAGGGTCCTATGGTCAATTCTTCTAGTGCATTCAGTAAAATCGGTTCTTCAAAACTACCGAAACTAGAGGATCTAACGATAAACTAAGCATGCACACACTAGAAGAAATAATAAAAGTGCAAAAATATAATCAAAACAATATAAGAATCATAACTAGGCTAGCACCAAAGGTGCTTAGCCGGTCATATTATAAAGTACAACCTATTCAATGTTTTGCATGTAAATGAAAGACATGAATTCGAAAATGTAATTAAAAATAATAATAGCTAAAACTTATGGTTGTTATGGCGTGATCTCTCCATTGGAAATGCTCCATATGCTACTATAGATCATCCTTCTAAAGCCTCCCTTCGTGCTCTGACTTTTTGTAGTGTGGAAGATGTGTCAAATGCAGTATTTAGGGCTGGTATTTATATGCTCGACATAGCTACGGCGTAACCCCATAAATTGGTTACGCCGTAACTAGTATAATCGTAAAACGATCTTAACTATTGGTAATGTCTACGGCGTAATTGTGGTAGCCGGTTACGTCGTAGCCTATTTAGGGTTTCGCTTACGTTGTAATCCTCTTGTGTGGTTACGCCGTAATCTTGTCATAATCTTGGATCCCGTACTATTTCTTAACTATGCCATAACTTCTTATCATGGTTATGGCGTAGCCTTCATTGCTATAGAATTCTTCTAATTTTTCAAATTATTACGGCGTAACCTCATGTGATAGTTACGCCGATCAGCGTTGACTTAGTCTTCATGTTTAAATTCATAGCTATGGCGTAAAGGAGAGTGTGAGCTACGATGTAGCTTCTTCATAGCATACTTAAATGTGTTTCTTTTGTAAGGTCTTTTTCAATTCCGCGTCTCTTTTGCTCATATGCTCATTTATAACCTGGAAACGAGCTATAAAGAAATCAAAGCATATGTCCTTAAAAACGATACAAATAATGAGCATATTAGGGGGAAATTGATACCTAATTATCAGGACTATTTGATGTCATTAGTAAAGCATGCGTATGACTAGCTATATAAGTTATCCTAGACTCTTTTAGGAGGGTGAAACTCTCCTTTATATGTGTGTTTTTCTCTCTCTAATAACATACATGTTTTATTTCTCTCACTACTTTCTCTCTCCAACTCTAAACATGTATTTCACATATTATGAGCTTCTCCGACCTCCTGATCACTTTGAATCTTGATGTTTACAATATCTTTCTATTGTATATTTTTAAAACTAGTTTGTTTAAACAAAATAACACTTATAAACAAAATTTTATGCATAATTTTATAAAGTTATGTTTGTTTTTTTAAGTTTTTTATGTTCGATCATTTATGTTCGTTTAAGGTACGTTTAGCGTTTTAATGAACGAACATAAACGAACATGAACAAGAAAATTCATCCGTTTATGCGTTCTTGTCCAGTTAAAATTAAAGGAACGAATATCAACAAGGTTCAGTTCGTGTTTTTCTGATTCGTTTACAACCCTAAGTGAGGGTTTATCATCAAAGCTAGTTTGCTTTTTAATAAGAACTTTTATCTCATAATATATTTTATCTTATATGTGCTAAGCAAAATTTGAAATCACGGCCAGTTGTTTGGACAACTAGTTGTTTGGGGAGGCAAAAAAAATGCACCTAAATGACGTTAGTCGATTGATTTAAACTTTATGGAGATATATAAATTATAGGGTTACTTTATTTTATTTTCAGCGATACATATACTAAAATTTATTTAAGTGTTTTTCATATTCTTCATATTAATGCATCAATATATTATTGACTTAAAGGACAATGGGGGCAATCGGGCATGATATATCATAAGCTATTTGTCAACGTGGTAAATCCTTGACTCTCAATTATTGAGGTTATGTTATAAAAATAAAAAAAAAAATTATTGAGGTTGCTTTGACCATATGCGTCGTACATGCTTACCAATTTGATTTTGCTTTCTTTACAAAAAGAAATATGAAAAGTTGAAAACACATAGATAAGGAGATATATATGTTTGATTTATAAAAGTCTTGAATTAGCTTTACTGAATTAATTCAATTATCATATCTTCGTGAATGATTAGCTTTATTTTTAAACATGATTCTTAACCATGCAATGTTAGCATTGTAATAGACAAAGTTTGAAGTAGCTCAGATAATGTCGATATTCATGATTCTTTAACCATGCTATGTTAGAGTGGAAGGTGTAGTGAAGAGCCCAACTTACTCATTTGGCGTTCACGGATGCCACATCACCTTACATCCTCTTCACAACTAAACCCCCTCACCAACAACTAACCTCAACTTACTCATTTGGGCCCACCACTTACAACTTTATTTTTTTATTCATTTCATTAAATAAACTAAATTCATTTCATTAAATTAAAAATACAATACAAGAAAATAAAAACGTACGAAACGTAAAGTAATGATACGGTTAAAAAAACAATACGAAACGTCGTGAAGTTTTTATAAGGACTTGTAATTATCAATGAGATCTGACTTTTCCTCCCAAACTTGCAACACTTGTTCTCTGACCATTTTCAAGGCGACTTGAAGTTGCAGATCTGTTTCATCATTTCTTAAAAGAGTTTGTAGACCGACCCTGATAGCTGTGTGGAAAACTAGAAGGGGGGTTGAATAATTTGCCACTTTTTAACTTAATTATCTTTGAAAAGTTTGCGTGTAACCGACAACTAAAACTAATAAACAATAAGTAATATGCAAGAGTAAAGTAAGAAACGATCAAACAACAACACGGATGTTTATAATGGTTCGGCTACAAGGACTCTTTTTCCTTGCCCTACTCCACTCACCCAGTATCCAATTCGCGAGTTTCCTTCACTATTCAACAAGCTCCTTTCACCGGCGGAGAAAACCTTACAATCGTCGCTTACAATTTATCCGGTACAAAGCTAAATACCGGGTTCTAGTTCGAGGTAGAACCAACCTAACGTCGCCTATACAATATTTCCGACACTAAGCTAGATGTCGAGTTCTTTTAAAAAGGTACAACCACTCCTTTCACTCTATGTATTTTGAGGACTAAAATACTAACCGATCACTACTTGACAAGATACAAACAAATGAAGTATAAACTCTAAGAGTTCACACCATGCAAAGCAAACAAGTCTTGCAACGTTGTGTTGAAACTTGTAACTTTTCGGATGAACTTTTGAACTTCTTTACTACAAAAGAATGTTACACAATTGAAATACTAGAGTTAGATGAATGAAATGAGAGTGAATATGCAATTTTTAACTATAAGTGACGAAGGATTTCTTAGAGGTGGCTTGCTATTTATATGAAAAATAAAACAGCAAAGCCACGGATCAGGCGAACCAAATAAAGGGTTCCGCCCTTGTATTCTAAGGGTTCCGCCAGAACTAACAGAATTCTTTCCAAGAAATCTTTCCATATCTATGACAAGTATAATCAAGATCATTCAAACTCAACCATAAGATATGTAGTGTGTAAAACTACACAAAATATATCTTACAAAGATCCTTGAAGAGACATGTATGATGCAATGCATGATGTAAATATAAATTTCCAAATTTAAACTTTTAATAACATGAAAGTGAATTTGTAAAAGAGTTTATGTAGCAACTTGAAAATGTTTGTATGATGTGTTTAGCAAGTAACTTTGTTACTAAAAATGTTTGAAGACTCAAAACATAATAAGACACAATATTTAGTGAAACTTACTAAATATATTTTGACACTTAGTAAGCTATCAATATTATAAGTTCAACTTGTGAACCATGTGTTAAAAGAAATGTTTACATTGAAATAAAGATTATATATGTAAGACTTATACTATATTTATGTTTCGCTAACAATAAAGTTTACACTTTGTCGACAACAAAATATTAGCAAAGATCGTAAAATATAAATAATGTTTTTAGCCGATATTTGTATTCAATCTCCCCCCCTTTTTTTAGGACAAAACATAAATTTTATTTTTAAGCAACTAGATAATTATAGTATCAAGTCTTTTTTAAAATCTATATTAAACCTTGTTTTACTCTACTTTTAATTATGTATGAATGAAATGCTAAAATGGTATGATGGTATGCAAAAGTAGTTTAATATTTATTCTTCCCCTTTTTGTCAAAACAAAAAGAAGAGTTGCGTAGCGGAATGCGAGCCAAACGCTCCCCTTGGGACAATACTCCCCCTAGTTGGGGTGTCAAGTAAGGATACATGGATTTTGATCTTACAAAAGGAGAGTTAGTTGTTGAAAAAGATAAGTATATAAAATGACAACCACAACAAGTCATGAGAAGATAACCAAGAATATCACAATCACAACAAAGAAATGGTCAACCAACAATTCACACAATATAGTAGAACCAATCTCATTTCAAGTAAAATTTAACTTTGACAAAAGTCAAAGTAAAGACAAGAAATAAAAGGGTCAAAGTCCTAAAGGAAAAAAAATGCAAAAATGGAAAAAATAATTTAGAAAAAGAAAATCCTACATCTATAAAAAGACCAACAAAGTCCTTAATGAGTAACATCCTCCTAAAGCAAATTCTAAGGTTGGTGAGGATGAGAAAGAGCGTTTAGACGCTCGGGAATGTGTTAGAGGATGAAGTGGGTTTCACCTTGAACTTGGTGAAGCATAGTTTTTATGCATTTGTTGACATAAATAATGCATAAAAACGTTATTTATATTTTTCGATATCTCTACGTTTTGATGATCAAAAAATGTAAAATCATTAAACGTAAGATTACTACGTAAACAAGTATTAAGCTAGTTTATATCATTTTATCCAACTTAATCACTTAAGGTATGAATAAACAAGTGCTTAATACATCCCATGATCAAAGGGGTATTTAATTAATTATTACAAAGTTTATTTAATTATATAAACATATTATATATTTTTGAAAAACACTTTTGGTAATAAAAGAAAATGTTTAAATCATACTAAATATATGAATTCAAATTTTTAACCAAAATCAGTTAGTTTTTCACCAAATAAACTTTCCCCACTAGAAGACAGATTTTCTGGCCGTTACAGCTGGGTGGCCCCCTTAATTATAAGGGGCGGCCCCCTTAATTTTAAGGGGGCCGGCCATGAATTAAGGGGGCCGGCCACGCTCCTCTGTCAGAATCTGTCAGAAATTTTCTCCTATAAATACCACCTCAAACCTGGTATTTTTCTCACCTTTTGCACGAAAATTTTCAGATCTAAATCTCTCTAAACATCTTCTAAAACCCTTTGATCACTAGATTATTAATCCTTGTTTCAAGTGATTCAATCCCTTCTCATCCATCCTCATCCAAAGTGCAAAAGAAGAATACTCCTTCAACAACCAAGTTTAAGAAGTATTGTAGATTAGTTGTGTATATTGTGTAAATTATTTGTGTAGTTGTGTTGTGCTTGTAATAAGTAGTTTTAGGAGAAGTAGAAGTTGTGTAGAGAAGAAGAAGTTGTGTAGTAGTGAAGTGGTGTGAAGTAGTGAAGAAGGTGTGGTGTGTACTTGTAGTGAAGAAGTTGTGAAGAGTCGTGAGATTGGTTCTAGCTAGGATTAGAACCCGACATCTAGCTTTGTGTCGTTAAGCCGGTGTAAGCAAAAGTTGTGTAAGGTTTCTCCGCCACAAGGGAGTTTGTTGACATGGTAAAGAAAACTCTCGAGTAGGTGACTCGGGGAGTGGAGTAGGAACAAGGAAGGTGACCTTGTAGCCGAACCACTATAAATCCTTGTGTTGTGATTTGATCTTTCTAACTCTTTTAATTCATTACTTATTTACTTATACTATATTAGCTTGGTTAGTTAGTAAATATATAATTGTTCGTATAGTTCAAGTATTGAAATCACATAAACTAGAATCGACGTTTTTAAAACAAACTTGTTTTTTATAAATTTTAAAACGGACGTAAAACTATTCAACCCCCCCTTCTAGTTTTCCACAATTGGTATCAAGAGCCACGTCAAACAAGATTTTTAAAATAAACTGTATTTTAAAACTTGAATTAATCTATGGAATCGGAAAAATATTTAGAAGGGCAATCTATATAAAGACCACCACTATTTGAAAGTGATGGATTTTTATATTGGAAAAATCAATTCGAAACTTATGTGAAATCAAAGGATCTAGATCTTTGGCATGTTATTACTAATGGTGATTTTTTTCCTTTACAATATAATTCGAAAACTAAAAAGGATGAACTTGTTTCTTATGAAAAACAAAGCGATGATTTGAAAAGGAAACTTTCTAAAAAAAATGAGGCTAAAATGGTGATTTATAATGCGTTACCACGCAAAGAATATGAAAGAATTTTTATGTGTAATACCGCAAAAGAAATTTGGAATTCTTTACTAATCACTCACCAAGGTAATAGTCAAGTCAAAGATAATAAAATAGATCTTCTTGTACAACAATATGAACAATTCACGATTCCGGAAGAGGAATCGATAGATTATGTTTTTGCTAGATTTAACACAATCATCACAAGTTTAAAAGCACTTGATGAGAATTTTTCTAGCAAGAATTTTGTAAGGAAATTTCTTAGGGCTCTCCATCCGAAGTGGTGTGCTAAGGTAATGGTTATTGAAGAATCAAAGAATCTATCAACACTACAACTTGATGAACTAATTGGAAACTTGAAGGTGCATGAAGTGATAATAAAGAAAGATTCCGAAATGGTTAAAGGAAAAAAGGGAGCAAAGCAAATCAATTGCATTAAAGGCAAAGAAGGACTCTAGTGATGAGGAATACTCAACATCCGAAAGTGATGACGAAGAATACGCTATGGCCGTGAGAGATTTCAAGAAATTCTTTAAAAGACGGGGAAGATACGTTAGACAACCATTTGATGAAAGAAAGACATCGCATAGAAACAAGGATGACAAGAATGGCAAAAGCGAAAGGAAGTGCTTCAAGTGTGGGGATCCAAACCATCTCATTGGTGAGTGTCCAAAGTTGTCAAGAAGTCAAACCCATAAGGCATTCGTAGGAGGAGCATAGAGCGATAGTGACAACGATGAAAAAGAGACAACAAGAGAAGAGAAGTGTCTCATGGCTAACGCATCCGATGAGGTAAGTTCCGAAACCGAATACTATAGTGATGATAATTTATCCTTAGACGAAAAAGACTTAGATAACGAATATAGGATATTATGCAAAGTAGGACAAAAAGTAATGACTAAAAATAAACTACTAAAACAAACTAACAATCAACTAAAAGATGAAATACTTGAGTTAAAAACTAAAATAAATAATGTAGAAAAAGGTAAAGAAAATTTAAGTGAATGTAAAATTTGTCTAGTTTTTAAAAACGAAAATAAACAACTTAAGGAAGAAATTACTAAACTAGAGAAATTTGAAAATAGTAGTAAGTCACTTAGAAAACTAATTAGTGCTCAAAGACCATCCGAAGATAAAACCGGTTTAGGATATAATACAAACGAAGCATCAACTAGTAAAACAAAAAGTGTAAAATTCGAAAGTGAAATTAGTGAATCAAAACCATTAGAATCAAAACCGAAGTACATATTTTTAAAAGATAGATTAGTACCCATCGCTAGTTATGAGGAAGTTAAAAGCTTTCGTAAATCATCTTTAAAACCTGATGCCGAACCTTTTAAACCAAAAATGAGGTCCAAAACTCCACCACCTAGAAAACAAATAAGTTCCCATCCTAGGTCTAAAACTCCTCAAACTAGAGTAAACCAAAATAGACGAAACTTTAACAATAATCAACAAATGTGGAACTTCAATCCGTGGGGGATGTTTCCACCATATCTACACCCAAGTCAAATACAAAACATGTTCGGATCAAACAACTTTGGTCAAATGAGACAATGGGGACCAACGTAATTAATTCGCCATACAAGCTTGGAAATTTAAATTGTCTCCTCAAGTTCGTACAATTTCTTGAAGACTTTGATGAAAAACGCATTGAAGACAAAAGGTACACATTCC
>LBNU01000102.1:94295-134212 GCA_014162995.1 Artemisia annua
TATATATATATATATATATATATATATATATATATATATATATATATATATATATATATATATATATATATATATATATATATATATATATACTAGTTTTCAAAGCCCGCCCGGGCATGACTTATGAATATCTTAGAAAAAAAATAAAACAATGAAAATAAGTTATAAACATGTCAAATTATTGAATGTATTAAGACGGAAAAAAAAATAAACGTTAACTTTTATTAGATAATTAAAAGTTTCAAAGTTGTTCGTAAGAACATAGTATGTGATTTAAAATCAGATGCGAGACAAAAACATATGAATTTCCTTGAAAGTTAGGTAAGGGAATTTCACGATTATTAGATTTTAGCCATAAAAAATGCAAGTTATGACCGTCCTATCATTTACCACTTGTAAATGCCTTCCCAACAGCATGTCGAGTTGTTAAATATACGGGCGTGGTCACCATTTCATCATTTTCTCGGGTTCCATCTATAAGAAGCAAGTGAAACAATAAAAAATGCAAGTTGTGACCGTCCTATCATTTACCACTTGTAAACTTTATTCCCTTCGCACCACGATCTCCAAATTAAGTTACAGATGGATTTAAGCGCATAAAAAGTTACATGCTCTCCTCAAATCTTAAAGAATGAAGCATAATTAAGACTCCACATTAAACAATCACCACCGTATTAAATTAGTTACATATGGATTTAAGCGCATATAAGGTTACATGCTCCCCTTAAATCATTGAACAATGACCAAACCCTCATACATAACACATTACACAACAGGTCCAACTTACTATGTCTATTAAGTTAATGCTATTACAATGGATTTTAAGCCAACTTGCATATTCACTTGAGCTCTAAACTATTATTGGTGTAGGTAACTTTAATTCTGATTTATCGATGCTATCAAATTATCTACAAATATTTTGCAAATCACAAATTTACTAAAAAATACATATTACTATAGACTTAAAAGTCATGGTTTAGTTTTCGCGAACATTAATACGTAATGTTAGTATAAAGATTAAATAATCTAATTAACTTCTTTCAATTAAAGATGTAATTTTTTAGTACATGACCTTGATGTGTGGGTATTGAGAGGCAAGAAGATTCGTGACATATTGTTTGAATCTCTTAGACCACTCTTTAGACCATTTTTGACGTGGATATAATTCATCATCAAAGTCAAGATTGGTGATTGAGTCCCGGAAAGGCTTCATTCTATACCTCTATATAAGGGCAGTGAGAGCTTTCTATAAAGCATAGTTGTTAATTACAGCATCTCTGTTAACAAAATGGACTAATGTAATTGAGTAGATACCTTACTCTTTTGTAGTTACACCCCTCTAAACTGTTTACTGGTAAATATAAATCAAATGAACATCTGGTAGCAAATAAAAGTAATAAATGTCATCGTGCCAATAGAAATTTGCATCCAATTCAGGCAGCACAAGGGTTGCATTCATAATTATTGCAGCAAGAAGAGCATTACAGATTTGCATAACGGTATATCCACAATTTCATTACAGTGAACCTAAAGGACATACATACTGGTTTCTGTAAACACTTATGTTTAGAAGATTTGTGTTAATGAAGAGACGTGTACCATGATATCCATTCCGGATGCTATGGTTTACATTCAACAATAAATATATGGATAATTATGTACATACTTAGTTATAATTACAATTTCAGTTTGTGTTTATAAAAAATAACATAGATATTATTCCTCTCTAGACCTTGTAAAGACTATACTGAACAACTAAAATAACATCTCTATTAAATCAGGATAATAACTAAAGCCATGGATAGAAAAGAAAACCTCTGATTTTTTATCTTATAGTTGTTTCCCTCTTTCCTTGAATACCCAAACAACCTGTTCCTTTTCATGAAGTGAGCTTCGCCAATGATTCTGTTATATGTGTTATGCAACATAGTCCTAACCTTTGTCCAGCAGGAGTTATGTGCATAAGATGATCCGTTGGTGGTTCAGACGCCAATGCCAATGCTCCAAGGGTGCCCAATATCAGGTACCTGCTCAGTGGGGTGTGTTTCACATGATACAGATCATAGCCTGCATGTTCAAAAAACAAAATTATGAGGTTAGGACTTTCAACGGCATTTAGTGATCTATACGTTTAAGCATAGAACTTGCTGTTGCGGTACATGAATAATATAATGCTATTTAGTCTTAGTAATGACCAACATGAACAGAATTTTAAACAATAATGCAAGTCCATTTTCATATTAGAATGAATAAAAAGGATTGGTACTTGGATCAACAATCTTGTTAGCACCTGAATCAGCTGTCTTGCTGGTACTTAAATCATCAATTTTCTTAGTATCTGAATCATCAGTCTTTTTGGTACCTGAATCAACAATCTTCTTGATACCACAAGTTAGAAAAACCCATAATAAATTGGTAGTCTCGGTAGTTTCCGTATCAACAATCTTATTATTATCTAAATCAACAGTCTTGTTGGTATCTAGATCAACAGTCTCGTCGGTATCAGTATCAACAGTCTTATTGGTATCTAAATTGGCAAACTTGTCATTACCTTTGTCAGTAACTTTAATGGTGTCATTCAAATAAGATCTTCCAGGTTGACGCTGAAACTTTCGGTTTCACTTTTAATATATTTTAAGAAACAAATGTATTTGACATGATTTAGGACATTGTAATTATTCGAATACACTCTAGGAGACAATTGACATCTTTAATCCATGTGAAGTGTTTCCATTTGTAAAGATTTTTTAGAACTCAGTTTCACGAACAAATTCCAAGAACCAATTAATCAATCTTATACCTTGTTACATTTATTTCTCAATTAGTTAAGATATGTAGTTGGATATTAAATATTAGTTTCATATAAACTTTAAATATTAGTTTATTTTAAACAGTCATTTGCATTGTGTATATGATAACTATGTTACGGAACCACAAATAAGTACACATACCTTCATTCACAAATTGAGTCGATTCATTACCGGCGACAACAGTTTCTGCTGTGACCGTTTCTCTTTCTGTATATCTGTAACGATGAAAAGGTGTACGAAGTTAGTAGTTCTTTAAATAGATCTTAAGACAATTAAGTTGTACAACCAAACACATTTGAATTGAGTTCGTTCTCCATAGTTGACATACTTCTTCTTTTACTTGTAATTTATCGACGTTTCTTGCTGGTTCCTGATTTTGTAGAAGATAGATTCCGAAATATCACCAAAATAGTTTATTGGTAACGTATAGTGATAAATTTCATCTTGTGTGAGATCTACAACATCAACTCAGTACTATATGTGATAAATTTGGACCATTTATTTATAATAATGGCTCAATTTGGGTTGTCTTAAATCTGAGATGGAGCTTAGATTTTTTAAACCTTAAGGGAAATGGGCCAAATGAGTCGAACTGAATTAAGCATGTTGACAGTCGCCCAAACTCTATTTTAGTGCATAAAATCCCTTAAATCCAGTTAATGAAGATTTAAATTTTTACTAAATGTTTAGGTAAATGTAAAAATTACATTAAATAACAATTTGTTTAGTCGGATGTCAAAAAAGTGTCGACTCAACTTAATCCATAATAAAGACTACCTGATAATGAAGCTCACTTACCATGAGTAGCTGAATTTGTTAGATTGGTTTTTCTACGTGTACCACATAACTGCTGTAACACACTGCAAAAAGTCAGTATTACTGTCACCTACATCTTCTGTAGGAGCTTTCGTTGGCTTAAAACTCATATTACAAATCTTGTGATGAGCATGCAACTGTTTAGTAGAGCTATAAACAGGGTGATAGATTTCCATAACATCTACCACATGCTAGAAAGAACTTCTACCTTAACTCATCATCGTGTATACAGCACATCCAAGAGGAAAGCCGTCGCCTCTGTTATTAGATTTCTCTGAAAAATTTAATGGGAAAAAAACACTTAAACTCGGTTACATTCATAAGATGGATATAACTAAAGCTGTTAAAAAAATATCATAATACAGACATACCAATACAAATGTTTAAAAAATATTATAATACACCAAACACTCCTCTAAACATCAGCAAAAAAACTTCTTTTTTTGTTGATTCAGGTTGGCATAAGTAACTATTCCAGCACCTCAATCCACTGGCACAACATTCACCGGGATCCTTATCGAATCTGGTAACTGTTGTTGCAAAACGGAGAAGGTTTTCGCAGCATGCAACTACAGAAATCATAAACTGGAAACGTGGCTGTAGTTTTAGCCTAAGTGGTTGTAGTTGTTGTGGCACCTAAAGCCTATGCTGTTAGAGCGGAGATTTTATTCGGGTAAAGAAACTTGGATGGTTGGACCTAAGCATCCTAAATACCAATTTGGCTAATGGTCCACGTTCATATATAATCATGTGAACAATAGCAATCTTCATCTCAAATGCATTCCAATTAAAAGTAACAGGAGTTTTATGTGTTTACTATTCTATCTATGCTTTATCACATGCTTAAAAGTATCAGTTAAACATAGCTCATTTAGAGTTCAACTTGTGGATACATGTCCTTAAGAAAAACTCCTGCAACTACAAACATTCCACTACATGGATATCTCAACTAACCTCCCAAAATTGGCATACCTGATGTTAAATGCTTCTATTAGTTGTCCTTTGTAATTAGATAGAATAACCCGAAGAAAAAGAGCATTGAGGGTATTGTAATGGCTAAATAACCTATAAAGGTAAAAGCATAGTTACATCCGGCACTACTATCTTGAACAATTCATGAAAAAGATAGAGTTCAATGATTCTGCAATCGAGATCAACTTACGCCAGAAAGGTAATAAGACCTCTTTAAAAAGCAAATTTGGGTTCATTTTGTATATAAATTAAGGCCTGTTCAAACAGCTTGATACGTACCTGGCCATTGCCGGTAGGTTGCCTATGCGATCCGAGACATCACCCATCGTTCTAAAAAAACACATTTTGTATGCTTAGATGATAGCTGGAAAGTAACTACAAACTTACAAAGTGATTTTATATTATAGCCGATAATTTCACCATATTTACATGAAAATGGGTTGATCAAGTGAAACTTTCTTTAACGGGTCAAAGTTAAAAACTAAAATAAATTATAAAACATGTTGAGCAAGTTAAATGGTTGGAAAGTCACCTGTAGTGTGGTACAAATGTTTTCAAACTCCAAAATCCATGAGATCAGATGTAAATTTGATATTAGCATAGTTAATAGATCCAATGCTAAAAAAAAATAGAATTGGCACGTCAACCCAACTAAGTCATGTTTAAACTTTCATCCATAGTTCCCCGTTATAAACCGCTTACATAAATACTCATTGTAACCCACAACAAATATAACCCATTACCAACTCAACCCAGCCAATTTCTTCACATCTACTTAATATCCATTAAAAGTCAACATTTGGGGCACAAGATCAAGCGAAGTTCTATGATAATGAAAAAGCTGTTACATGATTGCTAGCATTAGTCCATCTGTAGTAAAGATAATGGGTGAAAGCACTTATCTTTGTTCATCAAACTTGACTACATGTGTAATTCTGGTTGCTCCCCCTGAATCCCAGGCTCCCAGCACACGCAAGACATTTGTTTCTCTTATTTTAGTTCTAGGGGGTGTTTGTTTAAGCTTAGATACGGCTTATGAGCTTATATGTGTTTCAGTTTCGTAAGCCCCAATTTTCCGGCTTATTTTGAGACTTGTCGGCTTATATAAGTTTATTATGGTATAATAAACTTAGATAAGCCCAGGCTTATGAAATATAAGCCGAAATCAAATAAACTCATAAGCCCACATATAAGCTTAAACAAACACCCCCATAGTATTTTCCTTTGATAACCTAATATAACTGATATATACCCACTACCTTCACTTTAGTTTAGGTATGCCAACATATACAATAATAATTGGTATTTATGGGTTTTTAGTGGTGAAAAACTAAAGGCAACATCAGGGACAATTGGACAAACACTTACATTCACTTTAGTTTAGTTTAAACATGCCGACATTCATTCAGTTAAACAAAACCAGCAGCATGCCATTACCAAGAACATAGGTAACATGATTTCCCGATTACCAAGAGTAGAGGTAATGTGATTTCTATATTGTTGTATGATACTGATGAATAACAAAAATGACGAAGATGCTGATCAAGATTGCAACTACACCACCAAATATCAAACCACTATACCCTTAAGTTCGCATTCAACATTAGTTATACCCTTAAGTAATCAGTTAAACCTATGCAAACCTGAAATCCAAAGTTCTAATTCAATCAACACTAATTCTACATATAAAGTGACCTTAATCTAGATTATTGTTTTTTGCTTAAAACTACTACAACTATCAGGTATCAATGTGTCACTCTAAACCTTGTTATTCCTCATCCGATCCCAATTATAAAAACCTTCGATACACATTCTCATACATTCATAATTTAGTTATAGTGCTTTTGGTACTATACCTCCTCTACCCTTATAGGACTATTGCTACCCTTACAGGCATCTATAGTTTCACTTCATCCTCTATTTCTTAAGTGAGCTAACCTCATCCAAAAATCTCCATACCGATTCCGTTAGTAGCGCTGAGTTTTACTTGATTCATGCAAATGTATCTCTTATAGTCTCATGTTATTGTAAAACCCAACAACAAAATATAAACTTGCTACCCATAGCTTATATCACTGTAAAACCACCAAATGCGATATTTCTTTAAATTGAATTAAGATTATCATTTTCTTCTTATATACCCGGCGGGATTGGGTATGTTGTAGTTGCAGTTGTTGATTTTATTCTTAGATTATACTTAATTTTAATATAAACATGTTCAAGCTCTTCTTACATAAGAGATAACATTATACCCAAAACCATATAAAAATTGTGTGTAAAAAAATCCACATTTGGGTTGTAATATTCACTTTTTCACTTGCTTCATGTTTGATTTTCGATAAAATGATAATATTGCACATTAACAAAATAAATCTTAAAACTTAAAAAATTACCTCATAAATGTGCGTTATTTCTCAGCGCATAATAGTTGGTCAACTCCTCAACCTTATAGCATAATATAGAAAGCTGCTTGGAACCAAAACAGGTTATGTAGTGGTTTTACGGAGTATTATTTACACTAAAGGCCAATTATGATAACTCGTAGCATCCATGTATATGTACAACTAACAGAACATTATACAACTCATATACCCTTTATTCAAGTTATAATGTGATTCTCCCTAAATCCAAACACCCTCTAATGATCAATCCATACATATATAACTCTTCGCTATGGATTCTTTACATGGTGGTCTAACAATGATCTTGTGCTTTCACTTAATTTTAGTGACAATCTCAGGTACATATACATTAAAATGACTATACAACTGGATTAAATTTACACAACAAATGAGATTTTTCGTTTACACGTTCTATAATTAGGTTGATACTCATATATGTGTTACACTTCCCATTTAGGTGAACATTAGCACATCCCCTTTTATTCTGCTTCTTAAATGACATATTAAGTACACAAACTCAGCTGATGAGACAATAAAAGTATGAATTCTACCTTTATCATTATGGTCATCAAAAAGGGATATCAAACTCCCTAAAAGGTATTGTACTAAATTAAAGCATATACTCCCACATTCAACTATACATAACGTATAACAAATCACTAAATTCAAATAACTCAATCTTAAACCAACACCCTGTTACTTCTCCATCACCTTTCTTCTTAACCTTAATATAAAGCTACTTAACTCATAAACCTTTAAAGTTTTAATCTTTTTTCATAATCCTCAAAAGGGTATCTTCTTAACTTATTAATTAAAAAAAATAAAAAAAAAANAAAAAAAAAAAAAAAAAAAAAAGCCTTCTAAATTTCTGGTGCTGCATTTAGTGATGCATAAATATTGTGCTAATTGAAAGAACGTTTTGCATTGTAGTGCCTCAAAACTACCTGTTAACATGTCCCAAAACTACTCATTGGCGTTTTTGCCTTCCCCATTAAGCCTGTAAGAAAACTCTTTTATGGAACTATATTTTGCACAAAAGCTTCGAGATCATTAAGGTAGTAAATATAACATGCAAATCCAAACATGTTATAAATATGTTTAAGTACCTGGAGGAAGAGATCTCTAATTGTGTTGTAATCAAATGGACAACCTCCCTCCATTTGGGACATCAATAGAGCAAATTAACAGCCACGTGCAAAAAGCAACTAAATGTAATCAAGCTTCCTTGCATGAATCTGAAGTGCAAGTTCTTACATATGGCATTATATAGTGATCACATGTAGCTTTTAAATTAGAACTTTTACAGTATCATTCTTTTATAAACATGAAAAGTACCTTCATATCACGTTTGATTAATTATCCAGTAGCCTAATATGTAAAAAAATAGATCAACCATTCTTTTTGCTCGTGCTATCCCTTTGGTTACTACTGCCAATAGGGGCACTAAACCAGGTAACAAAAATATTTACGATAAAACCTAGTCCAATATGAGTTCTGACATTGCCATAACAAATATACCATTGAAGCAAGTTTATAAATGACTGATGCAAGTTCTAAATGGCATGTCCAATCTTCAAGTTCAAACTTGCTCACATAAAATGGAACACGGTAAATAAATAAATAGAAAACATACAAAGTCATCATAGTGTTGATGAAGAATATTATCGTCGGGGAAAAGTAGCCATAGTGTTGATGAATAATATTAGGGTCGGGGAAAAGTAGATTGTCGGGCCGAATGTATCCGCCTTATCTAGATATTTATCTGCCAGCAAACCAAATACATCGGCCCGGCGTTGGCCACGTCGCAATGCATCAGCCCGTCCCATTGCACCAGCCCGCTGTTCCATTGACTTGGCTTGTTTTTCTGCGCACGTGCGTATTTAAGAAAGAAGTAAACAAAAAATTGATTACCTTTTGATCCAAAACAATCTGATGAGCCGTGGCAGCAGCATTAGGAATGCAAAGGCGAGTTGCATTGTAATAGTCTTATCTAGATGTTGTTATTCTGCTGCTAGTTACTTATAACAATGAAAATAAATAGTATAACAAAACCTGACTACTTATGCATAAAACTAATTGCATTAGATTTAACGTAAAAATAAAAGAAATTCATACCTCCATATGAGAATATATGAGAGCCATGATCAATACGGCTGGAATAAAAAAGAATATCGATTTAGGATTTTCAGGTTTTTCCGTTTTTGTTTTCAATTTTTTTATGTCGTGTTTAGGGATTAGAGGAAAATATGATATTAGGGTTTTAAGAAAAAGTTATTATATGAATGAACTCATGATTTTTTTACGTAAAATTAAAAGTTTATAATATGTTTTGGATTATTATTGGATTTTTGTGCTTCAAATTAATGCCTTTATCAATTTAACTTGGAAACTAAATAACAAAATCTGGATTGCTCTAGTGGTTGAGATGTTTGTTTATTGTTGGAGACATCTCATGTTCGATTCTTGCTAGCTCCACTTTTTAATTTCGATTTTTAATAGCTGTAAAATCCGAATGTGATGACATGGCTGATAATGAATTACATGGCAATGACTGGGCAATGAGGTGGCATTTACGTGTAACGCCTCCTGTTATATATAATATAGAGATATATATATTGCTTGTCCACTAAATATTTTTTGCAAGAATTTCATATCTCGATTCTTCTTATGACCTCAAAACGAGGGGGAGTATACGTCAAGGGGGAGCTCCAAATTAATCGGGATAACCTTTTTGATATCAACAAAAAGGGGGAGAATTGATATAAACTCACGACATACTTGTATATATACTAATTTCGTTTTAGTNTAGAGATATATATATTGCTTGTCCACTAAATATTTTTTGCAAGAATTTCATATCTCGATTCTTCTTATGACCTCAAAACGAGGGGGAGTATACGTCAAGGGGGAGCTCCAAATTAATCGGGATAACCTTTTTGATATCAACAAAAAGGGGGAGAATTGATATAAACTCACGACATACTTGTATATATACTAATTTCGTTTTAGTGAGTTTAGATTTTGTAATCATCAAAAAGGGGGAGATTGTTGACATAAATAATGCATAAAAACGTTATTTATATTTTTCGATATCTCTACGTTTTGACGATCACAAAATGTAAAATCATTAAACGTAAGATTACTACGTAAACAAGTATTAAGCTAGTTTATATCATTTTATCCAACTTAATCACTTAAGGTATGAATAAACAAGTGCTTAATACATCCCATGATCAAAGGGGTATTTAATTAATTATTACAAAGTTTATTTAATTATTTAAACATATTATATATTTTTAAAAAACACTTTTGGTAATAAAAGAAAATGTTTAAATCATACTAAATATATGAATTCAAATTTTTAACCAAAATCAGTTAGTTTTTCACCAAATAAACTTTTCCCACTAAAAGACAGATTTTCTGGCCGTTACAGATGGGCGGCCCCCTTAATTATAAGGGGCGGCCCCCTTAATTTTAAGGGGCCAGCCATGAATTAAGGGGGCCGGCCACGCTCCTCTGTCAGAATTTGTTGGAAATTTTCTCCTATAAATACCACCTCAAACCTGGTATTTTTCTCACCTTTTGCACGAAAATTTGCAGATCTAAATCTCTCTAAACATCTTCTAAAACCCTTTGATCACTAGATTATTAATCCTTGTTTCAAGTGATTCAATCCCTTCTCATCCATCCTCATCCAAAGTGCAAAAGAAGAATACTCCTTCAACAACCAAGTTTAAGAAGTATTGTAGATTAGTTGTGTACATTGTGTAAATTATTTGTGTAGTTGTGTTGTGCTTGTAATAAGTAGTTTTAGGAGAAGTAGAAGTTGTGTAGAGAAGAAGAAGTTGTGTAGTAGTGAAGTGGTGAAGAAGGTGTGGTGTGTACTAGTAGTGAAGAAGTTGTGAAGAGTCGTGAGATTGGTTCTAGCTAGGATTAGAACCCGACATCTAGCTTTGTGTCGTTAAGCTGGTGTAAGCAAAAGTTGTGTAAGGTTTCTCCGCCACAAGGGAGTTTGTTGACATAGTGAAGAAAACTCTCGAGTAGGTGACTCGGGGAGTGGAGTAGGAACAAGGAAGGTGACCTTGTAGCCGTACCACTATAAATCCTTGTGTTGTGGTTTGATCTTTCTAACTCTTTTCATTCATTACTTATTTACTTATACTATATTAGCTTGGTTAGTTAGTAAATATATAATTGTTCATATAGTGCAAGTATTGAAATCACATAAACTAGAATCGAAGTTTTTAAAACAAACTTGTTTTTTATAAATTTTAAAATGGACGTAAAACTATTCAACCCCCCTTCTAGTTTTCCACATCATTCACAAATTTTGGTCGTTCGCTCACATTGCGAGCAACCATGATGAGGATTAGGTAGGATAGGGTTAGCGGTTGATGGTGGTGGTGGTGGAATACTAGTGGTTTGTTGGTTTGTGTTTGGTGCTACAACGGATGAGATTAAGGCGGTTTGGAATTCCATAGCTTAATGGAGGTGTGTATCTATCATGCTTTTAAAAGCATACAAGTTGTCGAGGCGATCATTCATCTCCTCATAGGTGTTTGGTGGGTTATTCCACAAGGATGCCTCTATTTCCTCGTAAGAAGGAAACAAGGATTCAAAGTGTTGAGATTGGGATTGAGGTTCTTGAGGTGGTGCTTGATGTTGAGGTTGATCATTTTGTTGGAAGTTTGGTTCTCCATATAGAGGACCATGGATGTTTTTGTAAATAGGATGAAGCAACATTGGTTTTGGTTGTGGTGGTTCTTGTAGTTGAGATGATTGTGTTTCAAATGGTTGTGGTTCCAATGGTGGTGGATTTGGTGATCTTGGAGGAAGATTTTCCAAGTCCTCAAGAAATGAAAGAGGGGATGATTGTGGAGTACTAAAAAGTTCCATGGGTTCAATCTTAGGTGATTTTGGAGGTGAAGGTAATTTTGATGGTTGAGTTGGTGCTGATGGTGGTATTGGATCAATTGGTGTTTTTGTTGGTGGTGGAGTGGTGGTGACATTTTGTGATCTAGGTGATGGTGTAGGAGTGACATGGTTAAGGAAATTTTCTTCCTTGATAGATGACGATATGATGAGTGATGATTCATCCGAGGATGATGAGTGTAGATTGATGGTTGAGTTGAAGCAACAAGGTTTTACGCTAATCCTAGCGGTTCTTCTAACAAGTCGAGATGGTGGTGATGCGTTGTTTGACTTTGTCATGGTGGTAAAAGGATGGTAACGAGATGTTAAAGATGCAAGAAGGTGGTGGTGAGGTGTGAGTACACACTATCCAAGATGGACTAATTTATAGAGTTGAAGAATTTTGGAAGGAGTGTTTGGATTTGATGTTCTTCCATACAAAAATGGAGGTTTCTAATCATTTGGAAGGTTTATGAAGGTTGTCAAATCATTAGAAGTCAATCCAATGGAAATTGGTGGAGTGAGAAGACCAAGATATGCACTAAATGCTATGTGGCCATGTCAAATGATTTGGGTCAGAAGTTCCATGGATTTCAAGGAACCTTTTTGAGGGTTCCTTCCTTTATGTAGAAGGGTTCCTTGGGTTAGTTTTGTTTAAATTTGATTTTTGGCGGGAAGTGGTTTCCTATTGGTTCTAATGAGCAAAAATGATCCTAATATGTTTAATGAAAGCTAAGGAAGATGTTTCCCACTAAAGAAAATGATTTGGTGTGTGAGAAAATGCGAAAATAAGAAAAATGAAAAAATTTCTGCAGGTACTGGCGGAACCAAAAGATTACACAGGCAGAACCCTGAATTTGGTTCCGCCTGGTCCATTGGGCCAAAGACTGGATTACCCAGAAAATGCACTGGCAGAACCCTATATTTGGTTCCGCCAGATCCGCCAGGCCAAAAATATTAACAGACCAGGTATTAGACGGTCGTAATGATTTCCAAATTTTCTAGAAATTCCTAAAACATAAACTTAGTACTATATCTGATTGGGAAATGACAAAAATGCATATAGAAACATTCTTACTGATAGACTTTGACGGGGGGCTAGCAATTTTCACTATACTTGGTGAAAATATGGAAAATTTGACAACACTTCAATGTTGTCCACCTGTATATATGGTTAATACAAGACATTGTCCAAAGATAGCAAATGATCCTAGAAGTACATAAAACCGAAATACAACATAAAACACATAGTTTAACAACTACAATGTTCAAAGGTCTAGTTATGCCAAACACTCCTCAAACAAGTTCTCAAATGCGATCCATCTTCTTTTTGAGCTTTCCAAGGTACCTTCCAAAGCACTTCCACATCCCTTTTGTTTGCTTGTATTCCTCAGACTCGTTTTCAATCGTTGGAAGTTCTTGGAGGTAATCAAGAGAGGCTAGCCTAGAGTTAGGAAGACCATCATCTTCGCTCATTGATGATGATGATGATGAAGGTGAAGGAGAACGAGGACGTTTCCCTTTGAGTCTTAGAGACTCTCTTACCACTTAGAGGGACAAATATGTGAGGAATGAGGGAGTAGTCAAGGCTAATTCCCTTGTCGTTTTGTGGAATGGGTGAGATGGCTCTAAAGAGACGGGTGAGAAGCATCCCGTATGGGAGAGCGGTTGTTCCAATCAAAGGTATATCGGCCATTCTTTTAGCCATGAAATAAGCCAAATTGAAAGGTTGTCTAGTAGAGATACTATAGAGCATGTAGCAAAGACATGTGTTAACATGATCTCTATTTCCTACGGAGCTTATTACATTAGCCCTAAGAATTTCTTCCCACTTCCTAAATTGAGGCTTAAGCTCATTGAGTTCCATTCCAAACGGGTCCTTATTGACTTCATTTCCCGAACGATTTTTCTTAGTGTTTGTAGTTCTTACGAAAAGGTGTTCACAAAGCACTTCCTTACTAACAAGAGGAGTGTTTGATTTAAAATTAACAAGAAAACAAACTGCAGGTTTGGCGGACTGGGCGGAACCAGAAAGAGGGTTCAGCCAGTTATGTCGAAAGGTTCCGCCATATCAGCAGAAGAAAAAAAAGAAAAAGATTTGTTTTGATTTTTACAATTTTATTCTAACGTTCAAACCTACAAATTAGGTTTCATAAGTCCTAGTCCAAGTCTAAGAAGATTAAATGGTTCTCGTTTAAGAGGTTTCGTGAGAATATCGGCAATGTTGTCTTAGAAGGATACTTTCTCTACAGAGATGTTTCCTTTTTGAACATTGTCACGAAGGAAATGATGACGGATATCAATATGTTTAGTACGAGCATGTTGAAGTGGATTCTTACTAAGATCAATGGCTCCATTGTTGTCCCAAAGGATGGAGATGTCCTTGAGTAGAATTTCGTTTTTGACAAGAGCTTGCTTCATCCAAAGAGCTTGTTGACATGCTTTTCCGGCCAATACGTATTCGGCTTCAGTTGTTGAGATAGCGAGAGCCGTTTGTTTATTAGAGAACCATGAGGTGAGTGATGAGGATCTAAACACACGCCTTGTGTTAGATAGATACTTTGAGTAACGCTAAAAAGCACGCGGAATTTACTTGTTAACACTTAGAAGATTGTTTGTATGTTGTATTGTGAGTGAGAACAGTGGTAAGTAATGAACACAAAGGATTAACCAAACTTGCAGCTTCAATATTATTAATGATAATAATACGAGTGATCTTAGCTATCACTAGGGTTACACCTTAAAGCTTTTATAATAAATACATATCTCTAACCTTAACCTAGGACCTCCTTTTATAGGACAAGGAGTCCTTTACAAGATAAATATAAACCTAAACGAATAAGATATTTACAAGATCTTTTCTATACTTATCAAATACAAAACAGTTATCTAAATAGCAGCGGAAAGTATATGCACTAGCAGTGGTAATGGATTTTCCAATGCTAGTGTATTATGCGGCAGTGGTCTTCTTCCATGCTTAACAGTGGTAACTGTTAGTGTTATTCCCAACAATCCTCCCCTAAACTTATGATTTCTCTGCAAATCAATAAGTTTCTTCAAATAATCAACTTCTTTGATGAGAGGGGGAATTCTTCCAAATACTTTATCTTCTCCTTAATGCAGCCATTTCCGTTCTACATTGATCATAGATTCTTTGAACCAGATCATTCACCACTTCAGTTCTTTCTTCACATCTGAGCTTGGTAGTAATCATAACATCCAAAATTCCAGCTCTGAGAGGATATTCTTTTTCAGCTAACATAAAAACATCCACTCCTTCTTGTGTTGAAATATGGTGAATATTGCATGAATCATAAAATTTCCAAAGTGTTCCCAGATCATGAGCTTGAAACTTCCAAAACCTATCACTTGGATCAGGTACATACAATCTTCTGAAATGCACCCATAATTCCTTAGCTTTAACACTCTCAGGCTCTTCATTCTTGAACTTTGCTTGTACCAAACCCCATAAAGTATTTAAATCAGCTCTGTCACAAGACCTAACAAGATCTTCAAAATCTCTGTACACCTTAGTATCACCACCAACTCTGACAATCTTCCAAGCTTCTCCAAATTCATCTTCATGGATCTCCCAATCTGCTATTGGGGGTCTTGCTTGAAGTGGCTCCATGAAAATAATCTCTGTGTCAATTACCACCATGTTACCAAGTTGCTCTGAAGTTAACTTCTCAGATTGAGATGCTTGTTCTTGAACAACCTTTGTCTTCTTAGTGGCTTGATGCGTGGGTTTTGCAACCTATGCACTTAGGTTTTACCTCTCAAGGGATCTTGAGAAGCTTACAACCCCCACCAGGCAGTGTACCTGACCGATGTAATATAGTGAAGTGGCAAGTACCGGGGGATTGATCGTTCTCTCGGGGAATAGTGTCGTTAGGCTTGAAAAGCTACTCTAATTAGGTCTAAGGGTTGAGGGATGATTCTTTTTGTATTTTTATATTTTATGAAAGCAAGTAAAAATTCTCGGTTTTGGAAGGAGTGGGCAGAATTAGTTGCTAGCCAACTAACCTAAATATCTACTTTTGCAAATAAAATTAAATAACAAGAAAATTAAAGTGGTTGTGAAACTTATATATGAGAAATATGTGTTTACTTAGATTTCCTTACTCCCTAGCTATCTTTTATATGTTAATTGGTTTGTTGTGATTATGTGGATGACGGGTTGTATTCCTTTAAACCATTCGTAGGGCCGTGTATGATCTTCCCTAACTCTATAAGCTCCTACTTCACTCCTATGTCGAGCCGATTTAAGCTCCTAACATGGGATCATTAGAATTCGCTCATGCATTAAATACAACCAAATAATCGTAGTACACATCCGATACATGTTTCTTAAGACGTTCAAGCAAGTTACTGTAAAGGAGGTTAGCCAGTTTTCTTAAGCCTAACATCGACTTCGCCCAACCACAATAATCACAAGCAAACCAACAACATATAATCAATAGCTAGGTTTCATTAGATCTAAGCAAACACAATAAAAACCTAGCCTAGCATGTTAAATGAAAGACAAGCGTAAGATATAATCAAACAACACATAGACATGTTGATTGATTTGGAAGAAGACTTATCTTTAATTAAACATCAAGGGTGAAAAACCCTTAAAAATACTGTGGAATACGAGCTAGGGTTTTTCCCAAAAGTTGCACACTAATGAATGCAAATTAGAAAAGTATATATAGATTTTACAAGCTGACGGCGTCACGTTCTAGTTCATGACGCCGTCACCTCGCCGCCAAACTTATATTCGGATTGCTCAGATCTCATTCTGACGCCGTCCCTCTTTAATCTTCTCTGGGCCGTCTCCCTTTGTCACAAAACGTGACGGCCTACATCCAAATACACGTGATGCCGTCACCCTTTAAAACTTTAAATATTTCTGGGGCGTCTGGTTTAAAAATCATCCTTTGTTTGTCAAAGCGTGACACCGTCACACTCTAAAGCGTGACGCCGTCAGGTACTAATTCCAGCATATTTTAAGACTTTGTCGTTTTCTTCACTTTTATGCTCCAAAAACGTCCAAAATGCTTCCTTTTCCAGAATTCCTCTTCAAAGTACCTAAAATGACAAAAGGAACGATTTAGGGCAATATTTGATCAAATAATTACGGATTAGGGCTTAAATGACCCCCTAAAAGCGGTACACTTTTCGCTTCATCATGGCTTCATGTTCAATGGTTGTACCTTTTCTTTTGTACTTAGGAAATCTTCTGGCCTCTTCTTCAGAATTCATTGGAACAAAGTCTTTATCCATCTTGTAGATTCTGTAGTAGATACCCTCAATTTGATCATGTGACTTCCGTCTGAGCTGTGACATCTTCCATCCACCAACATTGCAAATATATCTCTTCATTTCTGCAATTACTTGTGCTTTGGATGGTTGTCTTGGCTTTTTCTTAGCCTTTTTGACTGAACTAATCATCTCTTGAAGTGCTTGATCATTCTTCATTTGAATAAAGTCTGCTAGTTGAGCTGATCTTTGTTCTGAGGTTAAACTTTGATCAGCAACAAGCTCAATAGCTTTCTTCTTCACTTCAGGATTGTTGTCAATCATGAATTGAATCTCATCTTCAGTTGGTACATATGTGAACTCTGCAGAATTAACTTTTGGAACATTCTTAGTCAATTCTTGTTCATTTTGCAGTCTCTGAGCCTCCATAAAGCTAGCAACATCCAATTCATCCTAGACAGCTTTATCAGCCAATTCTTGATCTTGAATTTGTTGAGCTACCTGTGCATCATATTCTATCTGAGCAGCTTCTCTTGGCTTAACTACTCTTGGTTGCTCAGAATCTTTTGCTACAACTGGAGCTTTCCCTTTTTCCTTCCTTTTACTTTTAAGCTCTTCCTCCGCAGTGAAAACAATTTGACCAGCAGTGGGAACCAACTGACCAACAGTGGGAACATCTGCAGTGGAAACTACTTGACCATCAGTGGGAACTGCTTGTGTTAATTGAGCATCTAGATCCACAAGCTCTGTAGGATCATCTTGAACCACTTCCTCTGTTTGCTGTTGAGGAATTTCTTCAGTACTCTGAGTTTCTCCAACTGGTTCATCATAGCCCAAATCAACAATACCAAAATCTTGATCATCTTCAAAATTTAATCTCCTCCCCTGAGTATCAAATCTTGATCATCTAGATCCACAAGCTCTGTAGGATCATCTTAAACCACTTCCGCTGTTTGCTGTTGAAGAATTTCTTCAGTACTCTGAGTTTCTCTAACTGGTTCATCATAGCACAAATCAACAATACCAAAATCTTGATCATCTTCAAAATTTAATCTCCTCCCCTGAGTATCAACATCTGTTTTCCTCCCCTGTTTGGGAGAATTACCCAAATCTGCACTAAAATCTTCAGAATCACCATCATGAGGTAAGGATGGAGATGAAATCACAATCTTAGCAGCTCTCTTCTTCTCAAGCCCCTGCACTTCTTCCTTCAAGGATGTGATCTAGCCTGCATACCTTGAATGTCTCTGGCATGTTGCTCCTTAGTTTGTGCCAGATCTTTCTCCAACAAGGCAACCTGCTTTGTTAACTTATGTGTGTAGCATAGAGAAAATCCACAATCTAGTGAAAAAGTGGGCCACTCTTTTCATCTGACTTCTGCAAGTAGGCCACTTGGTTGTGTTCATCAACAAATTTTAAAGATGCCATGGAATATTTTAGTAAAAGTATGATCGTGTGAGTATGAATTGAACTTGTAACAAGCCAACTGAGATTTGAAGATTTATACTGTTAGGGTGTGAGAGATATGCGCAAGAGAGAAATTATCTTTAGAAAGGATTTATCTTTAAGAAAAGAATAAATGTAAATAAGTAAGTGGATAATTCTCAAAAAGTAAACCCTATAAGTACGGACAAAACGGTTAAACTCACCGGCTAGTTAAAATATTTGTTACTGACACAACAGTTGTAATGGCTAGTTCACCAGTGGTAAAATTTTCACTATCAGTGGAAACTAGGAACTAGCAGTGGTAACTTTTTCACAAAATTTCTAAGAGCAGTGGAAAGATAAAATTTATTTAAAGTGATCTGCTCTTATCATAGTTTTTAGCAAACTACCAGCTATCAATGGATTTGATATGTCTTTACCATGAGTCGTTTGCTATGGACTAGCCAACTCTTAATCATAAAGAATATGGTGAGTTGATAACCATATAGTTTTTGGTAAACTATCAACCATAAACGGATTTGTTAAGTCTTTACCAGTAGCCGTTTGCTCTGGACTAGTTGATTCTTATGTGGATTAGACATGGTTAATTAATAACCATTTGTTGTGTGTCTCAGATACACACCTTTTATGATCAACTCCCAGCAATTTTGGTTAAGAACCTGCATAGGTTAGTGTAAAACCAAGAATATTCAAAACAAAGTTAGATAACCAAAGTTACTTTTGACCAAGCCACTATTACCAAAAATATCTTCTTATGGTCAACCCGATATAGTAAAATATCACCAATAATAACTCTACCCACCACCCTAAAAGGTAAGTGCAATTACTTCTCTTGATGACCTCTTAGGGTTAACTCTGCCTATAAAAGAGGCTCGAATCATATAATAACCACATCAAACAACTTCCATAACCTCAAGAAATCTTCAAATCACCACCATTAGCAGAAAAACAATGAGCTCCAACCCTGACATCATTGACATCTCATCTGACTCATCCTCCTCTGAGTCAGAACCTTCAGGATGGGCTAACTATTTTCCACCTTGTGCCTCAAGTTCAGTGACCAAGAAGTCAAAGAAAAGAGGTAAAGAACCAAGTGCTTCTGAGGATTTGCCTACTCCTCCACCCTATGTCTCTGACTCAAGCTCCTCAGACCTGCCAAGCTATGCTCCAAGCTTCCATTTAGATGACAAAGAGCCAATTTGCTTAGCCATTGATGAGAATGCTACAACATTAAGTAGGAGGACCCCAAAGCCAAAACCAACCAAACAAGTGCTAGGTCTTCCTTCTCCAAAGGTGTGGGATGCTATGCAGAGCCAAGCCAAAGGAGTGCACAAGACCATGCCTGGCTTCTAGGGAAAGGGGAAAAGTAGTTGGTTTAGGTTGTCTTATGTTGTTTTGATGTAATGAACCACTGCTTATGTAATGAAACTATCCTTTAATGAATAAATTGCAAGTTTCACTTTTCATTTAGTTGATAGTGGTTGACTTTTGTTTTTGCAAAATTGTTAGTGGACAAACAATATACAAAAGTATGCAAACATATACAACAATGAACAGTACAAAAATCCTCCCCTCAACACAAAGCACTATTAGACATCAAAAGTTTAAGGGTTTAGCATTCCAATACTTGTTACCAGGTACTGAAACCTTCCCACATCAAGACCTTTTGTTAATAAATCAGCATAGTTATTATCAGTGTGAATTTTGATAACTTGAATTAACTTTTTCTCATAACAATCTCTTATAAAATGATGTCTAATCTCAATATGCTTAGTTTTAGTATGTTGAACAGGATTTTTAATTATGCAAATTGTACTGCTATTGTCAATATAAATAATGGTGTTCATAAAATTGTACCCATAGTCCAATAATTGGTTTTGAAGCCATAAGACTTGAGCACAGCAACTTGCAGCAGCCACATACTCTGCCTCAGTTGATGAAATTGCCACCATTATTTGCTTCTTGTACTGCCATGACACCAATATACACCCGAGAAATTGGCATCCACCTATTGTAGATTTTCTATCCAAGCTTGCACCAGCATAATCACTATCTGAGTATGTAACCAACTCCATAAGAGATTCTTTAGGATACCATAATCCCAAATGAGGATATACTTTTAGATATTTGAAAATCTTCTTCACAGCAGTTAAGTGAGATATTTTGGGAGTGACCTGAAACCTTGCACAGGCACATACTGCAAACATAATGTATGGCCTTGATGAAGTGAGATACATCAAAGAACCAATCATTGACCTATAAGTATGTACATCAAGTGCTTCTCCACTGTTTTCCTTCAAAAGCAGATGTGTAGTCTTGTCTGCAGGTGTGCCAGAGGACTTAACATTAGTGAATTTAAACTTCCTTAGAATCTCAGCCACATATTTTTCTTGATTGATAAAAATACCATCTGACCTTTGTTGTACTTGAAGTCCCAAAAAGAATGTGAGCTCCCCCATAGAACTCATTTGAAACTCATCTTTCATTAGCTTCTCAAATTCTTTGCACATCTCTTGCTTTATAGAGCCAACAATAATATCATCAACATAAACGTGAACCAGTAAGATATCACCCTTGTCTTTCTTGATGAACAAAGTTTGATCAATTTTGCCTCTATGAAACTCATTAGTCATAAAATAATTTGCAAGGGTTTCATACCACTTCCTTGGAGCCTGATGTAGACCATACAAAGCTTTGATCACTTTATACACTTTGTTTGGATGGTCTGGATCTTCAAAACCTAGAGGTTGTGAAACATACACCTCCTCATCAATTTGCACATAGAGAAAAGCACTCTTTACATCCATTTGATAGACTTTGAATCCCATAAAGGATGCATAGGCTAGAAAAAGCCTAATTGCCTCAATTCTTGCAACTGGAGCAAACACTTCTTCATAATCCATACCCTCCTCCTGAGTGTATCCTTGTGCCACAAGCCTAGCCATGTTTCTGATGACAATTCCTCTTTCATATTTCTTGTTTCTGAACACACACTTGGTACCAATTACCTTCATTTCTTTAGGTAAATCAACAAGCAAAAGAGACCTACACCCAATTTTCTCTCCTTGTATGGGCGATTTTCTGCCTCCCCCACCTCACAATAATCCGGCCTAATTCTGTCTATCAAATCATGTTTTTTCTTTGATCCTTTACTAGGATTAACTGAATTTATGTGTAGATTAGATTTGTGAAGGTAGGGGAGACGGATTTTCGATTGATCTATCCTTAATCGCCCATATCAATTCAAACCCTAATCCCTAAATCGTTCTCTTTACTAAAAATCATTTTGGGTTATGATTAATCGATTATGCTAATCTTTAGGGTTTCGAATTCTGATTATTGATTTGTATCCTTAAACCGACATTCTAAATACTTATTCTAAGTCGGTTTAGGTTTGGGTATATTAACCTTCAACGATCTCCTCTTGCATATCTTGTAATCGTTGTTTAGGTTTTCTTATGCTGTGGTCGATCGTTTATTATTAGTTGTGATTTCATTCTATGATCGATTATACATGCTGGTGATTTACTTGGGTTGGATCGTTCCTGTTTTCCTATGTCGGTTTCTAATCATATAAAAGGTCAATCTTTGCAATCTAAACTGATCCCTATTTGATTTTGCGATCGTTGGGGTTTTTCATGAACGAAATCCTATTTTAGGGTTTGCATTATTCGGTTTTGATTGTATTGTTATGGTGATTGGTGTTGCTGTTCGTTCATATCTATCTTTTGTTTTATGCAAGTTGGTTCACCAATACATTTATTCATGTGTGTCGTGATTTATGCTGGAAGTTAGCTGCTGGTATGTTTTTGGGTTATTCATGTGTAATTTCCATTCGGATGTTTGTGGTTATGGACGTGGGTTATGGGAGAGTGGATGTACTATTGGATGTTAGGGCTTTGAAAACCCTATGCAAACGACCTGGTTATTGAATTCTTTATGTAGCATGTGGTCGTTGTTTTGGTGATGATTTGTCAAGTGCTATTCGAACCATCATAGACATGTTGCTGATTATACTTGGGTCTTTTGTTCGTATTTGCTGGAAGTTTAACCGTGTTAGTCTATGGCATATTTGCTCGAGGTGTGGTGCATTGTGACTTGATCATGTTATGTCTTCATGTGTGTTCACTCGTATTTGTTAGAAGATTGGTTCAAGTTCGGATATGCTGGAAGGTTGGGTCGCTTAGACCATTTTTTATGCTTCAAGTTCAATTTGCTACGGAAGTCAATCTTATTAGGTTATTAGATTATGCTTGCATAATACTAATAGAAGATGCAATTGGTTGAAGCTGGATGTTCGCATGTTTATGATCTGGATCGCTAGGATGACTAAGAAGACTTAATGTTTATTTGAGTTGTGATGTATTGTATTTTATTGCTAGTCATGGTTAGTAGTATTTAGCTCTGTTAGTTATAAGAATGGCCTGTCATTCTTATATAGTGGTAGTGGTAGTGTCCTTAGGGACTTCGATGAGAGACTCACTCTCATCCATTGTACTGAAACGTTTTCTTGATTAATGTATTTTACCGGGTGCAGGATTACTCCCCTTTACCCAAAAAAAATAAATCAACAAGCACCCAAACTTTCTGAATCTTAAACTGAAGCAATTCCTCTTGCATTGCCTCTATCCAGCTTTCATCTTCAAGTGCCTTGAACACATTCTTTGGTTCCATTTGTGATAGAAAGCACATAAACAGACATTAATTCTTATCTTCATGATTCTTGGATTCATAGACTTCATTGATAAAGCCATGAATATCAGCCATTTGTGTCTGTCTTCTAGTATTCACTCCAGATTGTACATCTCCTATCAAATTTTCAAGTGGATGTGTTTTGTGAATTGTGGTGTGGGGAGTTTGAGGAACTTCACATGCAGTAGGCATATTGGAGATTTCAACATCAATGGCTTGGGCTTCCTGAGAAATTGAAGTCACATTTTCCACATTTGGTACAGCAGTGGAAACTTCTGGCCTAGCAGTGGAATCAGTATATCCACTACTTTCAGGATTCTCTTTGTTTTGAGTGTTCACATCAACTGCTTTGAACACATTGCCATCACATTCTTTTCCAGCATCATTAGAAGGTTGTTGATCTCCAGTCTTTGAGACAAAATCATCACCTGCAAAGTCCCAAATTGGCATAATGATTTGATCTTGATCATCCTCTTGATCATTGTCTGGTTCATCATCATCAACAAACTCTTCTGAACCTGCAAAATCATTAGTGCTAGTACCTGTAGAAATGGGTACATAATTCATGGTATGGGTTAGAGTATCAAGATCAAACAACCATTCTGGACCTGTACCTGCAACATTGGGTCTATTTTCTAGAAACTCAACATGCAGATTTTCTTCTATCTTTTTGGTCCTTAAGTTGTATACCCTAAAGGCTTTACTAACCATAAAGTACCAAACAAAATAGCCTTCATCTAACTTTCCATCAAATTTACCCAGATGATCTATGGTATTGAGAATAGTGGCATGACATCCAAATGGTCTCATGAAGTCTAAGACAGGAGTTCTACCTCTAAATAACTCATAAGGTGTCTTGTTCTTTGTTTTTACCACTAAAACCCTGTTTTGTACATAGCAAGCAGTGTTAACTGCTTCAGCCCAAAAAGTTATTGGCAATTTAGAATCAGCCAACATGGTTCTAGCAGCCTCTATCAGTGTCCTATTTCTCCTCTCAGCTACACCATTCTGCTGAGGAGTTCTAGCTACACTAAATTCTCTTTTAATACCTTTTTCTCTGCAAAAATCATCCATAACTCTATTCTTAAACTCTGTCCCATTGTCACACTGATAATTTTAACTTTCTTATCAACTAGGTTTTCTACTTCTGTTATAAAAGTCTTAAGAATACCAGTTGTTTCATCCTTAGTTCTAAGAAAGAAAACCCATGTAAATCTACTAAAAACATCAGTCACAACAAGACAATACTTCTTAAGATTTATGCTACTCACAGATGTAGGACCAAACAAGTCCATATGCAACATATAAAGAGGGTGAGCAATAGAGTTAAAAGCCTTTGTTTTACAAGAAGCTCTGTATTGCTTACCTTTAAGACATGCAACACAGGTTTGGTCATTTTTAAATCTTTTCTGAGGCAAACCTCTTACCAAACCATCTTTAACAATTTTATTTATGGTTTTAAAGTTTATGTGACCAAGTCTTCTGTGCCATAACATGGACTCATCCAATGTGGCCTTTGCAATCAAGCAAGTAAGATCAACTTTAGAAACAATGTTCTTCATATCAAAACTGTATAAATTGCCTTGTCTAGGAATTTTAAGAAGTACCTGACTTTCATCAGGCATCTTAAAGTCCTTGTCAAGTACAAAACATTCATTTTCAGTAAAAAGAACTTTCTTTTTCTTGTCACAGATTTGTGACACACTAAAGAGATTGTACTTAAGCTCTTTCACATAGTACACAGGTTCAAAGCCCAAGTTACCAGTTCTGATAGTACCTTTACCAGTAACTCATCCACCAACTCCACCTCCAAAGCTGACAAATTGTCCATCTAAAGGTTTGAAATCTGAGAGATAGGACTTGTTGCCAGTCATGTACCTTGAACATCCACTATCTGAATAACCTTGGTCTTCTGTTTTGATCTTTGGATGTCCCTGCACATAAAATAAAGGAGTTAGTTCCTTTTGGAGACCCAAGCCATGATTGACTTGGATTTGCCTCGTGTATCAATATAATTATATCTATCAAAGGTCATTGATACACCATTGGGATTGGTTGAGGAGGTAATTCCTCTTAAGCCTTAATCTTAGTCACTAAACACTCATAGGACCCTAATCTAGTCACTAAACCCTAAGCTAAACCCTAATTACACCTTAAGCTAGATTAAGTCTAAACTAAACCTAACTTAACCCTAATCCTAAAACTAAGTACCATAAGCACCTCAAACACCTCAAGCACTTATCCTAGCACCTTAGTCACCCTAATCACCCTCCCTAGCACCTCCCCAAGTATCACACAAGTAGGTGCATCACCTACTTGTCACTACCTTGAGGTCGCAGCTAAACCACCACCACACAACCCCTACACCGCCTCCTAGCCCACCTTAGTCACCACACTAGCTTTCATTAGTCACTAGTAGCTGGTATTAGTCACCTCCCCCCCCCTCACCACCTAGCCTTCCCTTTCTTGCACACCAAGGCTAACGAGCCCTATAAATAGCTCGTACCCCCTCTCTTTCAAAATTACACCACCACTCTTCTTTACNTCACACCACCACTCTTCTTTACATCATATATTCTGGTCCTAGTAGTAGTAAACGAGCCCTAGTAAGCCTAGAAGTCGAGTAGGATAGTCCTTGAAGCCTTGTCAAGTTGTTTTCCTATCGAGAAACCCTAAAACCCACGTTCGCCCCATTTCTTGATCACGTAAGCCTTATACTAGTTCTAATAGCTTTAGTACAGTCCTAGGATAGATATTAGTTGCCTTAGATCACCTAGGAACCCTTGCCTAAGCCTTGATCATTTTCATTTGCTAGTTTTCATTACCATAAGCTATAATCTAGTTTAGGAAACTTAGATAAGCTAATATTAGTAATTCATAAGCTAGGAAACTCTTTTGTTTCATAAAAATATAGTTTTCATGGTTTTAGGACTAGTTTTGCAAAGTTTTCTATGCATAGGGGTATATATGGTAACTTTCTGAAAATATTAAGTCTAGGAACTATTTTTGACATTTCTTAGAAGTATTAAGTATAAGGACGCTTTTTGCAAAGTTATATAACCTTAGGATGAAAAGTAATATAGTTATAAACTTATAAGGACTAGTTTTGTAAATGTTATTAAGTTAAGGGTATAAACGGTAAGTTTTGAAATCTTATAAGTCTAAGGTTCATTTTTGTCATTTCTTAAAAATATATAAGTATAGGGGCTAATTGTGTAAAATCTAGAAAGTTAAAAGTCAAAATTATATAAGTATATGAGTTTAGGGTAGATATTGTAAATATGTAAACTAGAAGGGTATAAAGTGAACTATTTTCATAAAAATAAAAACTCTCTTTTATATAACAACATAACACAATACTAGGGAGCTTCATGTGAGGGGTTTCATTTGGGTATTCGTTTTGACGAGTTTGCTGGGTTTACGATTTAAAGTGCCCTGGCTCCTCAAACGTTTACTACATGACCTCTGGATTATGATGGCCCGAACGGTGTTATGTTATATCTATAACCTAAGTACTTAACAACATTACACAATAATAGGGAGCTTCATGTGAGGGTTATATACTTCTGAATTATGATGGCCCCAACGGTATTATGTTCAATAACATAATACAATACTAGGGAGCTTCATGTGAGGAGTATATACTTCTGAATTATGATGGCCCGAACGGTGTTATGTTATAACTAATATTAGAAACCCTAAGGATAATTACTTAAGAAACCTAAATAAGATAACTAAAGCTTGACATACACCCACACCTACAATAAACCCCAGGATACGTGAGTAAGCAGTCTAACCTCCGAGTCACTTTTACATCAATCAGATTTCCCTAAGCCCAGATGAGTTCATAGCCTCATACTTTTTAAATTCCGTGAGTTTTCATAGCCTCACTTTTAAATGCTTTACAACCCTGTGAGGGGGATACACGCTTTAAACCGAATACAAGTCTTTTTCTTTGATTATTGCACGAGTGTTACTTTCTGCCACCATTACATAACTAAAATTCATGAGCCATAATCACTTGCGAGTGAACGCGAATATAGTTGATAGATCTATTCGAGTTTTACAACTCCCGTTGGTTTGCCCCATCTAGGGTACCAATAAGTACTATATTTGAAAAATCTCTAAAGGATTAACTTTGGCAAGTTATCCTTTTCTGTCCCATCATGGTTTGGTCTGCAGTGCCCTATGATCTGGACCTGTCAACATGCGGTCTCATGAGCTTAGTGCAATAACTCTTTTCATGATAATTGTATATGCATTGCAATTATCATAAAACACTACATTTTCCTTGAAGGGTGTAACAACTGAACTCTGTGGAACTTGTATTTACTATCATTTAAACCTATGACTCTCACTCAACACCTAGTGTTGACTTTTAAGCATGTATCCTAGGTATATGGCTATTACGGATCTATGGCATGAAGCGGCACTGAACTTGGAGGACTTTCAACCCTGTTATCATTCAAATACTACTTTCACACTTTGATTTACGGGACCTCTTCTTAATGAAAACTCTAATATTTTAATGAATGATAACTCATTTATAAAAACGTCTCTTTTCGGGTCATTTTCTATTATTGTGACTGTGATTCCATGAAGTAATACCCCAAATCTTAATCCGCTGCGATCCGTGAAAATGGGAGTGTTACAGATTATAATCTTATGCTATTAGTCTAGCTTTGTTTATTGACACTACATCATCTTTATTTATTTTGAAAGATCCATTTTGTTCCAATGATTGTTTGACTCTTTGGTTTAGGAACTAATGTCCAAAAATTATTTTTATCAAATTTGTTTAATCCTAACTATGACCCATGATTCATGTTTTATGGCTTTGTCTATTCAATGGTTGACATAAGACAAAAGACGTTACTTACATCTTGAACTTTTGTTATGTTCTTTCATTAACATTTCTAATGAAACTATCTAATGAATGACATTTGGATTCTTTATCATTGACAATTTCTGTATTTAATAGTTCATCTTCCTTTCCATTATTTGAGCATTCTTGTCTTACCATTATTTGACTCTCGACTAAGTCATCATCTACCAAAGGTGATGTCTCAGAGGGAGGTGGACTTTCGTCGAATATTACGTTCAACGATTCCTCGACTCTTTAGGTTTCTTTGTTTAAAACAATATAGGCTTTGCTATTTTGTGAAAATCCAAGAAATACACCTTCATAAGACTTTAGGTCAAATTTGATGAAATAATTCTTGGTGTTTTAGTATAAAGCATTTACTCGCAAATACTCTAAATTTTACGTTATTTATCTTTGTATTATTCGTATGGATTTTTACTTAAGAGTGGTCGAATAGAGACACGATTTTGAAATATTAGTTGTTGTGTCAAAAGATGTTATATCAAAACTTTTGTGGAGTATTGTATCAAGTTTGCAAGCATCACAAAAGTGTTGGTCATCTTATCACTTAGGAGAGTCTTAGTTAGCTCACTTGTAGACAAGTATTAAGTGAGTCTCACTCAAGAGTTTCAAGTGTCTATGCCCAGGAGTTTTAATGAAATGAAACACCTTATGTGTCCTACACGATGACATGTGAAGATCAGTTGACCATAGTGGTTCAGTTACCGTTATAACACACTAGGATGATAGACTACTAAAGGTATGGACGACTAATATTACTAAAGATAAACCTTAAGCTATAAACAAGAAACAATATTAAGTGAGTTAAAAGAGATCGTACCTTTTGAGTTTCTTAGAGAAGCTACCAAGAATGACATTCCATGTGCAGTTCATCCTAACTTGTAGGAAAGCTTGGATACTCAAATTCTCATGGATCCGAGATGGTTAGTCAAACACATATAACGGCACATGATAAAAATGGTGACAAGGAGTATAAGAACATTTATATTCTTTGACTTTTTATCACTTATTTTGAAGAATGAGTTACTTCTAAATTTCTCTCCTAGGCTTCACAAATATTATTTGTTTTGACTTACTAGTTGATGGTGCATTTGAGTCAAATCCTAACCCGGTTTTATCTTTAAATGACTTTTGACTTTTTAATAGGTTTTCAAGAGATTTTGAGCTTTCTTCAAATTTAGCTAACATTTTTCCCTTTTCATTTTGTCTTTTAATTTCATGTTTGTAGTCTTGACATATTTTACATTCTAGATCAATTTAAATATTACTTTCAAGTCTAGACATTTTATCTTCCGACATTATTTCTTTTTCAAAATTGTTCTCAAGAGATTTTGAGGATTCATTGTTGAAGATTGTTTTTAGGTCTATGTTACAAAAATATTTAGACTTTTTTTCTAGTTTTGAGAATTCTAAAATGAATGTGTCATAGCAAATGTGTTCGGTTTCAAATTGTACCTTACTTGTAGTTTTATCTATTTGACAATTACAAACTGGATAGTCATTATTATCTTCGTCCGTGTCGCTCCATGATTCGTAAATGAGTCCTCTTCGAGCTTGACACATGAATTCTTCATCATTGATACCTTCATTGAAAACATTTGAACTCGTAGCACTTATATTTATTCCAACTAAGTGTCTAACCATTAGTTTTTCTAAAACGACTAACTCATATGCAAGATCAAATTGATCATCCTTGACTTGACATATTTCTTGATGAAAGTTTAAGAGGTTTTTCCAAATATCATTAGCCGTTTGACAAAAATAAACTTTTTCATATTCAATTCTTGGTAAAGCTTTAAAGATTATTATCTTAGCCTTAACGTTTTTGTCAAATTTGAAATAATCATCTTGATTTTCAAAACTTGTTTTATTGGTTTAAAATCACCAATTGAAATAATATGCCAAAGATCTTGATCTATTGATTTCACATAGTTTTCAAATTTATCTTTCCATTCAAGAAAATTTTCTTTTTCAAATAGTGGTGGTCTTTGTGTAGATTGCCCTTCTGTGAGGTTTTCAAAATCCATGGATTGATCCAAGTTTTAAAATACAATATATTTTAAAGATCTTGAGTAACGTAGCTCTTGATGCCAATTGCGGAAAACTAGAAGGGGGGTTGAATAGTTTACCACTTTTTAACTTAATTATCTTTGAAAAGTTTGCGTGTAACCAACAACTAAAACTAATAAACAATAAGTAATATGCAAGAGTAAAGTAAGAAACGATCAAACCACAACACGGATGTTTATAGTGGTTCGGCTACAAGGATTCTTTTTCCTTGCCCTACTCCACTCCCCGAGTATCCAACTCGAGAGTTTCCTTCACTAGTCAACAAGCTCCTTTCACCAGCGGAGAAAACCTTACAATCGTCGCTTACACTTTATCCGGTACAAAGCTAAATACCGGGTTCTAGTTCGAGGTAGAACCAACCTAACGTCGCCTATACAATATTTCCGACACTAAGCTACATGTCGAGTTCTTTTACAAAAGTACAACCACTCCTTTCACTCTATGTATTTTGAGGACTAAAATACTAACCGATCACTATTTGACAAGATACAAACAAATGAAGTATAAAATCTAAGATTTCACACCATGCAAAGCTAACAAGTCTTGCAACGTTGTGTTGAAACTTGTAACTTTTCGGATGAACTTGTAAAATTCTTTGCTACAAAAGAATGTCATACAATTGAAATAATACTGAGTTAGATGAATGAAATGAGAGTGAATATGCAATTTTTAACTATAAGTGTAACACCCCAACCCGACAAGGATAGAAGTGCTACATTACGGTGACATATCAAAGCATATACAGACATACAACATAAGTAATACAAAAGAATTCCAAAGGTTACAAAGGAAAATAATCTGAAATACAAGGTTACAAAAGAGAATAACAATGAAATGCTAAGTCTGAAATATAAATCTCTTCTAGTCATCTCTAATCCAGAATATAGCTATCAAGGTGAAGTCCACTAATATCTTCATCCCACTAAAACCTGCCGCGTAAGAAAGAAAACGCGGCTGAGCTTAAAAAGCCCAGTGAACAGATATAACAACGAAGTAATAATGAAACAGAAATGAATACTGAATAAGGTATAAAGGGAATAACAGAATGTAATCAAAGGTAAGTATGAAATAGTAATAAGAGGTAAGGTAAGGGTTAGTCATCAACCACGAGCCCAGAAACAGATATAAAGCCTTCATAATAATGCCTTCATAATAATGCCTTCAATATAATCATAGTCACATTCATAATCACACATAAGGCAACATATGTAGGGGAGACCTACCAGAGTTGTGAAGGACGTGCATGCACGCAGCATCAATCACCAGATACAGATAACAGATAACAGAAACAGATCTAGGATGCATCCATACGCCCCCACAGAAATAATATTGGCCATAATAAACAGATAATTGAGCTCATAACAGATAACAGATAAGGGGACGTGGCAGAACATCACTCCACTGCCCTAGAGTCATGTCAGAGGTGCATCACTGACACGGACATGGAACCCCCATGCCTAGTGAAACAAACTTTGGCTCGGGTGTCAAACTAGAATAGGTCAAACAGAATGTCATAAATGACACAGATTATAGGTCATCATAATGGTCAGATCAGAAATACATATCAGAGGTTCATATCATAAGGTCCAAATCAGAAGTCAAATCAGAAAGTCCAAATCAGAAGGTTCAGATAACAAAGGTTCATCACAGAAAAGGTTCAGAAATAAAATAGGGTTTCATAGCAATGGCATCGGGAACCCTAAACAGAATGTCAGATCAAAAGAAAAGGAGAGAGAGAGAGAGAGACATGAGAAACCTTTACTGAAAAGGTCAGAATATCTGTACCTTAGACCGCAGTGCAAACATAACAGAAACAATAAGATCAGAAGCAAACTCCTTCTTCAGTGAATCTACACGAATATATGACCGCCTTATTAATAATAGCTTATTTTAAAGCAGATTACTCGTTTTAGTCGGCTTTCCATTTTTAGTAACTTTCCAAATTTAGTAACTTTCCCAGAATAGTAAGTTATACTTTAAGTAACTTTAGCCATTTTAAGTAACTTCTATTTTTAGCAGGTTTCCCGAATTGGTAACTTTCCAAATTAAGTAAGTTAGGTTAATAATCATTACCTAGCCAAACTTTAAGGTTTTACAAATGATAACATGATAAGTTAAAGGTTTATTATGACAATTACCATAGTTTAGGGTTTTAAGTGTAAATATGTGATTAAGGTTTAAAGTGAATTAATATAAGTTAACATATCACTAATATGACCTAATTAGTATATGAGTGCACTTTAGGGTTCATATTTATTAAAGAGTCTTCAATTGGTACAAAACACCCATGTTCTTCAAATGACAGATTTTAATACGAATTTAGGTCCATTAAGGGATTTCCAAACAATACCAGAGGTGAAAATAAAAATTTACTAAAATTCTCACAGAAGCTATTATGTCTTAGGAGTCTACATGAATTTTTACAGAATTTATTAGCAAGTTTAAATACCCTTTCGAAAATCGTTTATTAAAACAAGTCCAGAAAGTGAACTGCAGAAACACCCTGAAAGTTTGCATTTAAAAGACATATTAAGACCTTTCAGAAAAATCCACAAAAATTCCAAGAAGTCCTACATAATCCAAATATTACCCCTGTAAAAGGAGAGATCTCAGCTATTTATGGTTTGAAAATGAAAAATCCAAAACTACAACTGATTTTCAGACCCGATTACTCAGCTTTGACACTTAATCTTATAAAAATAAAAATAAACTTACCTCCCGACCTCCAATGACCATGAAACTTATATTTCCAGAAAGTAGACAAGTATTACTTATGTTTAGACTCAAAAATCAAGCAAAGACACGTTGGTATCATCAAGATTCACCCTAAACAATCCGACCCAAAATTTCTGTCAGCAAGAAAGTGAGACAGAAACATTATAACCCTACCCTATAACCCAAATCGACTCCCATTTATTCTCTAGGGTTTATACCAGGTTGTAGGTCAAATATTAATAGCATTCAATGATTATATTAGGCTTGTATCACCCCACGGATTTAAATACCAAAACAGCAACAACAAGTCGACATGTATGATAGGGTTTCCAATTTGTTATTTTATGCGATCAACACGTATGCTTAGATATATATAATTTGATCACCAAGATGTTTTAATTACAGATTGTAGCATGATTATAAAGGATCAAAAGATCATGGAAACAGTAGGTATAGAGGATACCTTGAAACGAATAGAAGGCAATAGAATTCAGACCAAAACAAAACCAAACCGAATCAAAACCAAAAGCACTTCTTCAAATCAGTTTTCTCATGAATCTATCACCTTGATTCACCAACAAAACGAATCACAACACCTCTTGAGCTTGAGAATGGGTCGAATATGGATGGAGAATGAGTAACAGCCGTCACTTTTGTTTATAGGTTTTAGGGTTTTTAAAAAAATGGAGCGTATGAAGTATTCTGTGAGTAAAAATAAACACCGGCCTCCTTATTTCTTTTGTGGGTTCGAATTGGGCCTAGAGGGCTGAGGTTTTTGTGGGCTCAAGTTTATGTGGTCTTTTATTGTTTATTGATTGTGAAACAAAAGAGAAACGGCACAAAATAAGTATTCGTGTCGCGTAGAAGTAGTTCTCGAATTTTCTTTTAGGTTTCAGAATATTTTCGGATTCATAATATGTTCAAAATTTCACTTGTGAAGTTTCGTTTTAATTTATTTGGATATATGGTTTATTCGTTTAGTTACTTCCGGTTTTATAATTAATCGTATCCATAACTTAGGAAAATTTCAAATTAGATGTAAAATTTGGTATTTAAAATTTAGGGTTTTACAACTCTTCCCATCTAAAAGAAAATTTTCGTCCTCGAAAATTGAAGTCGCATAGTTAAACAGTGTCGTAGCAAAACACAAAAGAACGTCACAATTTATCCTCACACTCATGGAGGTTCTTCTAACAGAATCTTCCAAGTACAACTAGTTTCTCATGACTCAATCCAGATAAAAAAAAAGGTTTAGGATCCCTCAGAACAAAACGAATCGGAGTGAATCGGGTCAAACCAATGCAACATATAACAGATGACGCTAGGTGAATCTTATCAGAATTACATATTGAATATAGACAGAAATCAGATCAAATGACGAGATTCAAACAATAGAGAGCTTTACAATGAAGATTAATATTTATAACAGATATACAGATGTTAGCAGAATGAAAATCAGAGTTTCAGACTTATTCAGATTTCTAACGGACAAAGACAAAATAAGCATAGGCAAAAAGGATACAGAGTTTCACTAATCGTGGATAATTCAGACAAGATATCAGAACTTTCAGGATTTCAAAGGCACTCCTCGGATATCCTATGATCACAATGAGTGCACATTATATGGTGTAAGTATTATCACGTTGATCAGGCGTCATAATACGAGCACCACATAATTATGCCCTCATGATGATCATACTTTATCTCGAGTCGTGAACAAGCTAGTTATTCTTAGTCCACTTAGTACTTCTANCCTATGATCACAATGAGTGCACATTATATGGTGTAAGTATTATCACGTTGATCAGGCGTCATAATACGAGCACCACATAATTATGCCCTCATGATGATCATACTTTATCTCGAGTCGTGAACAAGCTAGTTATTCTTAGTCCACTTAGTACTTCTACAGTCCAGAGGTCAACAGAATCAGACATCATAACCTAGAGGGAAACAACTGCTCATAAGAGTAATGGAAATCCAGAATTTCTAACAAAAGTAACGTACTGCGTTCAAGAACATAGATCTTCACAATTTGCCACAATTCTCAAAACGAGGCCAATATCAAGAAAACGCAGAATGAACACGGAACTGAGATGTTTCTAGAGAATTTAAAATATTTAAAGAGTTTTATTACCAGGTCACGAGACTTAAGTGGGTCAACGGGAGTGAAAATTCATCGTCAACTTCTTCTTCACATAATCAGTTCATCCAAACATAGAGGTTTACTTCTATTTCTTTCCATACAAAATACATGATCTCTAATCTCTTCAATTCCGATTAATCTACCTTCATTCTTCTATCAACCTGGGAGTGATCAAAATCATGAGCTTGAGTCTGGTTCATCATTCCTTCTGCAGTCTCTCTTGAAATGTGGTGGGGTAATGTGAACTTCTGGCACGATCTTGAATTTCTTCATCATCCAGTCTGCTTCCACTCTCAATTCATCTAAGTACAACCAAGATGAATAGGGAAGTGAGACTGTGTGTCTTCATCAGCTCCGGGTCCGCCATCTTGACTAGATTTTGTCCTCTGCTCTCCAGCACTTCTGCTCTGTAGGGGTCGTCTTTCATTCTTCGGGGTATCCACTTCTGTTGTCAATTCCAGCACATGCAGTGAACAATATTCTCATACGTTGTAGTTGACTTGATACATAAACAATCATCTTCCTGCGATGTATACTTTCATGACCGAGTCTCTCTTAGAAGCGTTCCAAGTAAGGTACCACTTGCGAGTGCGGAAGCATATCTCTATTTCATCTTTTCCCAGAACTCCATTCTCAATCAAACTGAGCTGTTCCCTTCTGTTCACGAAATTTATTAACAGTAACGCAATTTGTAAGAACCTTCCAAATTTCCTGCATGGTTCAGAAGATTTCAGCTTCTCAATTCTGTTGTCGGAGTTTATAGTAATATTCTCAATTGAGGACACCATTGCCTCAACATACTTCAGACTTCTGGAATATACAACTGATTGTCAAATTTCTAACAACTTGCGCAATTGGTTCTCATGTTCTTCCTTGTTTCTAAACGTACTAATGAGTCATACAATGACCATTTGTCTAAACATTCGAGAAACATAAATTCCATTTGATGCATAAGAATAGTTGACAATTTTGCCAATACAATTGGCATCATCAGAGTTCGCAATAATGAGTACAAAGGTAGCTGCAGAATCACTTCTCATTACCTTCCTTCTTCATAACAACTGCAATACTTTACAAAGGTTATCCTTGATTAATTAACCCATTTCTTAGAAGTTCCTATGGTTGCTTCTTCAGTCCATCAAACGAAATCAGATACTGAGTTTCAAAGGTAGACCAAATCAATTATTAATACGCGGAAGGGATTAATGATTTCGGATAGTGATTTAGTTAGGTTCACGATAGTCGATGCACCACCATATATTTCTCTTTCTCTTCTTCATAAATCAACCGGATCATCCCAGAATAAAATACTAGGGTGATTAACATCATATTACGTCAGCTCATTCAATCTCTCAACTTCCATGGCTTCTTCGACTGAGATCAGTTCAGATTCTATTTTCAAGCAGGAGGGAATACCAAAAGGTTTATCATAGAACATTGAAAACTTTTGTACTACAAAATACTTCCAGTGCTAGAGCTTTTCAAGAATGGACACTATTAGGTGCTAGAAGAAACTTGAAAATCAGAAAAGGTTAGAGTTTTGTACTTTCATAGCAGCATCAATCTTAACATATTTATGTGTTTCAGAAACATCATAATAGGAGTAGAATGAAACAAGTTACTAAAGGTCACAAGCCAACTCGAAATCAAAAGATCTCAAAATCAGATATATCAGATTAAACGGATTCATAGAACGAATACAGTCATCAAACCAGACGGATGGTTTATGTACCTCAGAGTCCAGTACATGATACATCAAAATGTTGAAATAGATGAAAGAACAGTTCAAGGTATTGGAATCTCGTTTGTTTTAAACAAAAGTGATAGGTGGATTATAAATCAATGGTACTACAACATCAAATGATCGTCAGAAGTGAGATGTATAGAATATCAGTCGTCAGTATCAGTTAACGAATCCATAACAAGATAATATTAACATCATATCCTTCCAAAGGAAACTGATTGGCAAACAGAGTTCATCATTCAGAGGGAGGAAAACAAAATTTTCCTATTTCTGTAATTAACAATTATCAGAGTAAAGGATTATGCAAAGTCAAATAGTATCAGGTGATACATTATATGCCCAGCATAAGAAATGAATTCATAGAATGTGTCTAACACATCATGTTTGAATAACCTTCAGAATGGTCGGTAAAATATCAGAATGTTTGTCAGGCAAAAATGGAATATGAGGATCAAAAGTGAATTTGAATGGTAAACGGTATCAATGTCATTCCCAACTTCACACTCCGGTGGAAAACTTGGTGGTTCAAACAGGATCACATCGAGAACGCTCGGATTGCAAAATAGCTCTCAAGGTGAGATTTATCCCTTGGTGTACAGAATAGATCCTCAGAAACTTCATGACCGCGGAAGTAACGCACGAGTCCCCAAAACAATAGTGATAGAAAATATTTAACAATCGGAATTTATGGTAGAGAGTTCAAAATTGTTCAGAACGCCAAATGTGAGACATAGAAGGACAGTCGTCAGCATCTTTGATGCGCGTAGATTGCAACACGCACTACGTTTTACCTCTCGAGGGATCTCGAGAAGCTTGCAATCCCCACCCAGGCCAGTTTAACCTGCGATGTAGTATATGAAGTGGCAAGTACCGGGGGATTGATTCCGGTTCTCTTCACAGGGGAATAGTGTTGGTAGCGTAAAGGCTAACTCTTAATCTAGGTCTAAGGGGGAGGAAGATTCTTTATTGTATTCTTTTTATTTTATGGAAAAGCAGTAAAATCTCCTGGTTGGAGATAGGCGGAATTTAGTTGCAGTCAACAACCCAGTATCTGACTTCTAAGCTACTGTATATTTTTGTATTTTTTTTGTTTTAGAGAAAACAGTGGTGGAGAATAGTGTTTTAAACTTAGATTTCATTACTCTTAAATCTATCTTTAGCCCATGTAATTAGTATGTTGAGTGTTGCGTGGATACGGGTGTATTCCTAACAAGGTCGTAGGGAGTGCGCATTCAATTCCTAACTCTAATAAGTTTCCTACCTCACTCTATGACGATATCGTCAAGCACCTATCATTTTTGAGCTCACGATTAGCAACCTATGCATGAAATTACTACCGTTAAAATCGATAACGCACAATACGCATTCACGTTCTAAAGACTTCAAGCTTGTTACCGTATAGGAGATTAGCCAGTTATACTCTAGTCTAACGTAGATGAAAATTCTCCAAATACAATTCACAACATACAACATCACGATGATAATCAAATAGTTAGGTTTCATTAAGTCAAGCAAACACAAAGTAAATTAAGCCTAGCATGTTATAAGGAAAGACAACAGTACAAGCATGAAATCACACAACCATAATACGACAATATTTGTATGAAACTAGAAACTAATATCTTGGATTAAACATGCAAGTTAGAGGAGTTTAGAGGATACAACACTCTAAAGGTCAACTAATACACGAACTGAGGTTGTTTAACACCCTAAGGCAGGGTTCTTTCACACCAAAATTTTTCGAACTCTAGTTCTCCAATTATATCTAAATATAAAATCCGCGCAAGAAATCAGATATAAACGCGTACACTCGTAACTCCCGCAGAAACACTTCTTCAGCGTAGATATACTATCTATGTAATCAACGGACTCGGGTCTAGACTGACGTGATTCCCATCAACGCCAAAATATCTCTTAGCGAGAATTCCCACAAAGTGGCGATTCGGCAGCTCGAGCCGATGTAGTGTGTTTTCGTTCTCTACGCAGACGGGGAACAGTCTTCTCTGACTTTGTAGATGGACACTGAAAATAACTCTTGCTAGGATCTCTCAGATTCTGACGGCCTTGGTGACGGCGTCAGGCGCGCGAGAGTAGGCGAATGACTGATCTTACTTCTTGGTCCGTCACGTTTAAGTTATTTTCAATCGTGAGACATGCAAGTCACATAGTCTTCGTTGAAGATTGGCGCGCTAGATTCTGTGAGCGTTCGACCTATGGCAATAGTAGTCCGTAGACAGGACTACTATTGCATCAATAAAATAAAATACTACTAAGGTGTGTGAAACTTAGTATGGAGACAAAGGGTGTGTTACTTAGATTTCCTTACTCCCTAACTATCTACCGGTTTTTGTAGTGTGTATGTTGAATTGGTGGATGATTGGGTGTATCCTAATTACCATTGCGCGGTGGCGTACGTACTTCCACCTAGTGAGCTCCTACTCACTCTATGCGAGCCGGTAGGAAGCTCCTTAACATGGATCATAGAATTCGCTCATGCTAATACAACCATTAATAACCTAGTACGCATTGTTCATGTTTTAGACGTTCAAGCAAGTTACGATATAGGAGTTAGGCGTTTTTCTTAAGCCTAGCAGTCGAAACACAAGCTCCAACGTACAATTAATAACCAACCAAACATAATCAATAGTTAGGTTCATTAGGATCTTAAGCAAACAGATAAATCAGCTAGCATGTTAATGACCAGACGAAGCATAATCGATATTCAAATGTTTAATCATTAGCACTATTAGAATCTTCAAAACAAGTCTTTATGACGGTTTTTGTAGTATTCCTGACTCTTGTATATCGAATTACTCCGATCATAATTACGCAACATGGAAAATCAAGGGGTGAAAACCTTGAAAAAGCCGAAATAATAGCATATCCTTTGTGATCTTCTCAATGTCTATAGATCCGCTACCATAAATATGAGAAACCAGAAATCGAGCCTTTGAGAGTGGAAAAAACATCCAATCACAAAGATAATACATACGAATTAGTCATATAGAAATACATTTCTGGCTGGCGCATGGACTCAAACCGACCCCTAAAAACGTTAACATTT
>LBNU01000104.1:3085-16021 GCA_014162995.1 Artemisia annua
CTTTTATCAATTTAGTAAAATATATACATTTAGCACTTGGTAACATCATTAAATATCAACACAACATGAAATGAACAAGATTTAGCAAGTTTGAGGATCCTTACAATGGTTGTATGTTAACATGGCTAGGAGGAACAAAGAGGACCCAAATCACTTCCAATTTTACCCAAATCACCTTATGTATAACCCAAACTCTTGATTTAACACCCAAATATAACTTGATCTTCAAAGAAAATATATGTTTAGTGTGTGTGTGTGTGTGTGTATTCGGCCAAGAGGGGAAGAAGAGAGAATGAGAAGAATTTTTAGATCAAATGACTAGTTAAAGGAAAGTTTGGGTAATAGATTTGGACAATAAGGTGCATCTTGGTTAATATGGTATACCTTGGATATTAGGCTTAATCACATGTGCATAAAATTTTAGTGGAGTACGACTAGACCATGACTATGGCCGGCCAAGGGCTATCCTAGGAGGGGGATGAGAAATTTTACTCCCCGTTGGTTTATCGTGTGTCGGTTTAGGCTTAATGTAGCCGTAACGTCCCGGTTTGACGTTTTCGGACACATATACGTAAAATAAAGTTTTTAGCCACGTTTTCATCAGGAATGGAATAAAATGAGTTTACTGACTCAAAAATATGTTTACTTGACCTTTACCATAGTTACTGTGGTGTCGGTTCGCGTGCAGCGTTGTTTTCCGAAAAACGTGAGAAAGCTCTCAGTAAATTACGAAAGTTGTCAGTAACTATCCGAAATGGATTAATTTATGTTTACTGACAATAATAGAATTTTTCAGTGATGACTGTAAGCTACAGTATGCGTTACAGACAGCCGAAATGCTCAGAAACGCTCAAAAATATCCATTTATGCATAGAAATGCCCAGTTTAGCTATAATAAATAAATATTTATTATAAAAATTAGTATGGAAAATTCCGGTTTGTTACAGTAACTCTGATCCAGCAGTACTAACTTAGTACTAGCAGTACTAACATCATTTGTCACTCTTTCTTTAATTCGATGTGTGACTAAATATTACAAAATGCCACACAAATTAAAAATTCATGTGACCATTGGATGATCAATAGTCACACAAAATACAATTTTTTTTCACTTTAAACAGCATATGGTCACACTTATTAACGCTTTTGGCCACTGTTTGCTTAATTGTATGTGACTAAATACCCAAAACAAACATGGATTGTGTGACTAAATGTTACAAAACGCCACACAAACATAAAATTAATGTGGCCATTGGATCATCAATAGTCACACAAAATACAAATTTCTTCACGTTAAACAACATATGATCACACTTATTAACGCTTTTGGCCACTGTTTGCTTAATTGTATGTGACTAAATACCCAAAACAAACATGGTTAGTGTGACTAAATGTTACAAAAGGCCACACAAACATAAAATTAATGTGGCCATTGGATCATCAATAGGCACACAAAATACAAATTTCTTCACGTTAAACAACATATGGTCACACTTATTAACGCTTTTGGCCACTGTTTACTTAATTGTATGTGACTAAATACCCAAAACAAACATGGATTGTGTGACTAAATGTTACAAAAGGACACACAAACATAAAATTAATGTGGCCATTGGATCATCAATAGTCACACAAAATACAAATTTCTTCGCTTTAAACAACATATGGTCACACTTATTAACGCTTTTGGCCACTGTTTGATTAATTGTATGTGACTAAATACCCAAAACAAACATGGTTTGTGTGACTAAATATTACAAAAGGTCACATAAACATAAAATTCATGTGGCCATTGGATGATCAATAGTCACACAAAATACACATTTGTTCACTTTAAAGAGCATATGGTCACACTTATTAACACTTTTGGCCACTTTGTTTTAAATTGTATGTGACTAACTCCAAAAAAGCAACACCCATTTTGTGACTAAATCATCACAAACGTCACACTTATTGTATATTCATGTGGCCAAAGGACGGGAAATAGTCACACAAAATACACATTTACTAGAAAGATTCATCTCAAATTTCACATATGTTATATATATATATATATATATATATGTGGTCAAAGGACGAACAATAGTTACTCTCAAAAAATATTCGTGTGACTATAAGGTATTTACGGTCACTGATAATGACTAATCCAACAAAACTTGTGCCTACTTTGTCACACATATTCAGGGTTTTGGTCACTCTTTTTCGATGGAAAAGGCCACGAACTCAACAATGTGACCATATGCCACCTACGGTGGCGGGACCTTTGGTGACACACGACGAAAAAAACGTTTGTGACTATATGCATATCGTCACACATTTTGGGCGTGACCGATACAACTTTTTGTACCAGTGTACTTATTAGTTGTACTTAAATCACAATTTTCACGAGTAAATTCTTATATGTCCATATAGTAAACAAAAATTTAAAATAAATTTGATTTATGTGTAAACCAATGTGATCAAAGAACCTTTGACCCAATAACATTATAAGGAGACACGCTCAAGAATCCAATACAAGGTCGATGCCACATTTATATTTACAATTTCTGCTAACTAATTTTCTTACTTTCACACATGCTGATGATCTAACTTTTTAAAATATACATAAGATTTTCTGTTTTTAAACGATAATACTATATAATTAAATTTTTCTGAAAAAACCCCGTGCGTGCACGGATATTATAGCTAGTTAACATATATACAATATAATAATAATGCTAACATCATAAATAATTACAGTTATTGCATAAAATTCAAATGTTATCGACTATAATTGAATGACTTTTAAATTTTATATAGAGGGAAATGCAGAAATGGCCCATGTGGTTTGCCCAAATTGCAGATTTCATCTCTGAGTTTTCGAAAGTGCAGGCGGCCTCCCTGTGGGGAGTTTTTGGTCCCGTTTTGGTCCCTGTTGTTTGCTCAAAATTGCAAGTTTAGTCCCTGTGATTTGCTCAAAATTGCAAGTTTAGTCCGTGGCCAGGGACCAAAATGGAACCAAAGTTTCCCCACAGGGAGGCCGCCTGCACTTTCGAAAACTCAAGGATGAAATCTGCAATTTGGGCAAACCACAGAGACCATTTCTGCATTTCCCTCTTTTATATATTATATTCTTCTTTCTTTAGTTTATAAAATATATAATATATCATACTTTTACAACGTTAATACTTACATTTTTATTGCATGTGATTTGAACATTTTCTTTGTTTATTAAAATATATAATATAATCATAGTTTTAAAATCATATATAGTTACAGTAATAATGACGGAACTAGAACATTTTTTTTGGGAGGGGGGGAAGGGGGGGCCGAATCAGAGATTTGTTTGTAACATCAACTAATTAAATTATCCCTAAAAAACCTATAAGATTTACACTAGATGCCGCAAATTTTGGGAGAGCCGGGACCCTCCCCTGCCCCTACATAGTTCCGCCAATGACACTATGTATCACATAAAACTCATTTTATATGTTATAAATAGTTTACTTAAATTTATAAATGAAGATAATATAATATAATCATACTTTTACAATAATTAATACTCAATTACTCATCTTATACTAGTCATGAAGATCCGTGCGTTGCACCGGGCTGTATGTAAGTGTTCATAGTGTATTCTTCGGCCCTTATTTTTACTATTATAAAAGTTGTTATGGTAGTACACCTTTTCTAAAATAGTTTATTGACGTGTTATATTGGGTACTTATTTAAGCTCTTTTATTTGATACTTTGAACTTGTGTATGTCATGGGTTTTTTTTTTTTACCTAAAACGTAAAGTGCAAGGGTTTATTTTGTTATATTTGAAAATTTTTCTTTGAATGATGCACATGGGATGTATAGAAGTTTTCATAGATTTAAAATACGTGTGATGCACATGAGCTGTATAGAAGTTTTCATAGCGTAGTATTCGGCATTTATTTTCGTCATTTTATATTTAAGTTGTCATGGTGCCACATATTTGCTAAGCTTTATACATATTTAAAATATTTTATTGAATTGCACATGGGCTGTATATAAGTTTTTATAGCGTAATCTTCAGCACTTATTTTTGTCACTATATATCTAAGTTGTGATGGTACCATATTTCTAAGCATGACACACATTTAAAATTGTTTATTGACATTAAAACTGTATATGAAGAGACTTTTTTCAAGATGTTACATTGAAAAGAGTCTCTTCACATGTAATTTTTTAATATGTATAAGTTACATAAATTATTTTAAATATGAAGCGATGACATTAATGTTGGAGACCTTTTATATTCATCCCCGTGCGATGCACACAGGTTTGGACTGCCTCAGGACCCATGCAATGCACACATGTTGGATCTAATTGTTTTTTTTTCTAATGTTCGGGACTAATTTTTGGTTCATGTTTGAAACTCTCATTTTTTGTGAAAGACGGACTTCGTTGTTCAAATAAATTACATTATTAAAAGCGAACTATAAAACAAATTTCCTTCTTAACAAAACTATAAAAACATAAAACATTAAAGTAATTAGTATATTCAAGAGTATAAATTATAACTCGTATAATAAAAAATCAGATCCAATGACCCAAGTTCGAATCATAAACCCGCTCCAATCAATCAATAGACCCGACATTTAATTAACACAATTTTCTTCTCCTTTATATACTTCTTCGATTTAGAAGATTCTCATTGTTAAAATGATAGTGTGAAGATATTTTTATTATATACTACCATTTCAATATTTAAAATCGACATAATTTACACGGTCATATCAATTATCAAAGTCACGCAATATTGCAAGACATTTAATTAAGAAAGTGACATTTACACACCGCAAGACAAAAAACTACATTAAGAGCAAAAATATTGAAATGCACCAACAAAGTATAGTAATAATTATTGACTAAAAATTAAATGCTCGTCACATTAATTTTAATAAACTTACTTGCTAACGAATCAATAGTATTAGCCCATTTATCGGTATTACATGAAGTAAAATATTGCATGTTTAATTTGTAATGTACTATTAATATGAATGCTAAGTATTCATTCCACCGGTGGCCGTGGCGTTGTTCTTCTTGTTGTTGTTCTTGTTGTTGTTGTCTTTGTCGTTGTTGTTCATTGGCCTTTTGCATGTTTTGTTCTTGATACATTTTTTGTGACTTCTCGACCTCTTTCTTTAATGCTTCTTGACGCGCTGCAAAAAACAATTAGATATAGTTGATCGTTAGTAACTTAAATATAATTAATCAATATATTGCATTTTCGATCAAAGTGAAAATGTTCGTGCATGTTCCACTTAATTGATAAGACAACGATGTGTAGGATCTCTTAAACCATTAGAAAAGATGATGTCACTACCAAACCTCCTAAGCACCATCTTTATGTCCTACATTGTTACACACACAAAACACACGTGAAATTTACATAAAACAGTATAAATCAATATGCTAAATAAGTAAGACGATATGAGATTGATGCTTACTTTACCACCATAATAAGTTGTAGCCCAATGTGCACGCGGTATGGAGGAAGCTGTGGTTTGTTGTGTGTGATTTTTGACACATATATAGTTAATAAAATATTTGTAACTCATGGACGGGAAGGTAAAAAGACTAACCACTAATTGGTGTGTTTAATTTATTCATTCATGGCATTTTGGTTTGTATTCTTTGAGGTTTTAGGCACTAAATGTATAGGTCATATGTACTTACCACTTAAGCATGCAACCTAAATCAAGGTACTTACACATGAAGCCTACCAATGGCAAAATCAATTCATGAAACATTTATTAACACCCCTTTGCATTTATAAGACTACTTAGTCTTTTATTATATACTAGTCATTAGGACCCGTGCGATGCACAGGACTGTATATAATTGTTGATAGTGTATTCTTCGGCACTTATTCTCGTCATTATATATCTAAGTTATGATGGTATCACATTTCTAAGCATGACACACATTTAAAATAGTTTATTGACATTAAAAGAGTATATATGAAGAGACTTTTTTCAAGATGTTACATTGAAAAGAGTCTCTTCAAATGTAATTTTTTAATATTTATAAGTTACATAAATTATTTTAAATATGAAGCGATGACATTAATGTTGGAGACCTTTTATATTCATCCCAGTGCGATGCACACAGTTTGGATCTAATTATTTTTTTCGTAATGTTCGGGACTAATTTTCGGTTCATGTTTGAAACTCTCATTTTTTGTGAAAGACGGACTTCGTTGTTCAAAATAATTACATTATTAAAAGCGAAGTATAAAACAAATTTCTTTATTAACAGAACTATAAAAACATAAAACATTAAAGTAATTAGTATATTCAAGAGTATAAATTATAATTCGTGTAATAAAAAATCAGATCCAATAACCCAAGTCCGAATCATAAACCCGCTCCAATCAATTAATAGACCTGACATTTAACTAAACACAATAGACTAAACACAGTTTTCTTCTCCTTTATATACTTCTTCGATTTAGAAGATTCTCATTGTTAAGATGATAGTGTGAAGATATTTTTATTATATACTACCATTTTCAATATGTAACATCGACATAATTTACACAGTCATATCAAATATCAAAGTCACGCAATATTTCAAGACGTTTAATTAAGAAAGTGACATTAACACACCGCAAGACAAAAAGCTACATTAAGAGCAAAAATATTAAAATGCACCAAAAAAGTGTAGAAATAATTATTGATTAAAAATTGAATGCTCGTCACATTATTTTCAATACACTTACTTACTAACGAATCAATAGTATTAGTCCGTTTATCAGTATTACATGAAATAAAATATTGCATGTTTAATTTGTAACGTACTATTAATATGAATGATAAGTATTCATCCCACCGATGGCCGTGGCGTTTATCTTGCTTTTGTTGTTGTTCTTGTTGTTGTTGTCTTTGTCGTTGTTTTTCATTGGCCTTTTGCCTTTTGTTCTTGATACAATTTTTGTGACTTCTGGATCTCTTTCTTTAATGCTTCTTGACGCACTACAAAAAACAATTAGATATAGTTGATCGTTAGTAACTTAAATACAGTTAATCAATATATTGCATTTTCGATCAAAGTAAAAAGTTCGTGCATGTTCCACTGATGAGACGAAAAGTGTTACGCTTTTAAGGGGTCATTTAAGCCTTAATTCGTATAAATGTGATCAAATATTGCCCTAAATCGTTCCTTTTGTCATTTTAGGTACTTTTGAGAGGAATTCTGGAAAACATGCATATTCGACCCGTTTTTGGAGCATAAAAGTGAAGAAAATGACAAAGTCTCAAAGAAGCCTGGAATTACAACCTGACGGCGTCAGGAGTCACAAGGTGAACGCCGTCAGTAAGGATGACAAAAGAGTGGAATTCAATTATCAAAACGACAGGCCAGAAAGATTTCAAGAATTTAACACCCTGACGGCGTCAGGTGTTAGAAGATGTAGGCCGTCACGTGTTAAGTTAAAGAGAGACGGCCCAGAGAGTTTTAACAAGCTGACCACGTCCCAAATGGATCTAGGCCATCCGAGAACCTAATGGCGGCGAGCTGACGGCGTCAGGCCTTATAAGCTGACGCCGTCCGAACTTATTTTCTATATATATTTTCCCAAATTTTCATTCATTATGTGTGGAACTTTGGGAGAACTTTTAGGGGCAAACCCTAAAGAGAAATTTTCTGTGAGCTTTTAGGGTTTCCCAACCCCCTTGTAACCCCTAGTGCTAATTAAAGAATAAGTCTTCAGCTTTAATTATCAGTATGTCTAATGTGTTGGTTATCTATTCTATCGTGCTTATCTTTCAATTAACATGAGTAGCTAAATTCTCTAGTGTTTGCCTTAGATCTAATGAAACACTAACCTATTAAGTTATTTGGTCCCGATTGGTGTGTGTTGGTTGTTGTTGGGATGATTGTTTCACGATGTTAAAGGCTCAGAAGACTGCCACCTCCTTTAATGGTAAGTGCTTGAACGCTTGGGAAACATGTAGTCGGGGCATGACTAGGCTATTAAGGAGTATTTAAACGCATGAGCCACTGTTTTACACGCCCCTATGGTTGTGGCCGTGCATGGCATAGGCGAGATAAGAGCTCATAGAATGGGGAGATATGTAATGCCCACTCCCCCATGAGTTATAGAAATACATCCTTCATCCACACAATAACATACCATATCAATTTAACCGGTAAAAGAATAAGTTAGGGAGTAAATGAAATCTAAGTAAAACACAATTCTCATATTGTTTTCCACCAACCACAATAGTTTAGATATTTAGTTTTATTTAATTTGCAAAATATAAACTTGGTTAGTTGACCCTAGCAACTAATGTCCGCCCTTCCTCTAAAAACCGAGATTTTACTTGCTTTTAAAAAATAAAATAAAAAACAAAAAGAATATTCCTGTCCAACCTTTAGACCTATTAGATTAGTTTTCGATCCCCTAAAACGAACACTATCCCTGTGAGAGGAATCCAGGATGTCTAATCGCCTCTCTCACGCGCAGTCGAAACCTTTGAATCAGCAATAGTATCTCCTAAAGGAGTGGAAGTGGGAATTACAGTTCTGTGTATCTTGTGCCTTTGGGTTGATATTGGTGTTTGTAGAGCATGCAGTCCAGATCGAGGTCTTCCTCCGTAGAGGGAGTAGCGGAAATTAGTGCATACAGAGGTGTTCCACGCCGTCACCAACCCACGGTCTATACCACAGAGTCTTTTTGTCGCGGCCGACCATGTGGGATAAAGTTATATGTTTACTAAACTAGTTGTAATGAAAAAGTACTTAGATATTTCTTTGTAGAAGGTCTACTCGCCTAGACTTGAGAGAACAGTTATGTATTCTAGTATCATTACTCGCCTATTTACTTTATCCTTTTACTACAGATTATTCTTTTGAGATACTGTATTCTTTTTACTTGTTGTGCCATGTCAGTGTGGTTTGTTGAGAGATTCTCCGCTAAAACAGTATAAGACATCCTGCCATGGAGTCGCGCACATTATAGGTACATCTCGCCAAAATTCTATGAGCTCTTATCTCGCCCTATGTATGCTCGCACAACATCCCTATGATACCGAGAGTAGTGATCCCAACTCACAACGCGAATGCGACTTACCTCCAGATCCACACTGTAAAGTAGCCTATCAAAGGCCTTCTATGACCCCGCACCTTAGAGACAAGTGATGTTACCCAAGACGTCACAGAGCCTAGCCGCTCACGCCTTGGCTAACTCGAAAGGAGAGTTACGCGAACGCCATTCTGTCTGAGCTCTACACATACAACGGTGAGAAACCATGAGTCATCTCACATAGTACAAACACACACCAGCAGTCGCGACACCTAATACTCTGAGATATGTTGGTATGCGAGAGCTATGTGATGTGACGCTACATAGATACACAATGGAGAACTCTACAGGTATGCGAATGATCCTAATACCATAGAGATCTCTTACTTGTTAAAGTTATCTCAAAAAGACGCATGAGATAAGATATGTACATAGGACATGATTGATACCGAGTAACAACTAGAATAACTCAGAAGCCGTGAGCCGGATTGCGTCATTACATATGTCTCCGCAATAGTTACTTCTCTAATACCTTATAGTATAGGGTTAGGAAGGGTTGGACAGACCAGAAGGCTTCAGCCAGAATAGAGCTTCGTTCGCAGCTCGACGCGCGTCGCCAGAAACAGGGATTCGCAACACGCCTCGACACATTGGAGGAATGACAGTTATGTGCTCAACAGAGACTATCGTTTATCCTTTGCCTGATTTTCCCATCGGATAAGCGGACGTAGCTTACTTAAGAGAGAAACGACGATCAGGCGGCCGCCTGAATTAGGGTCTCTCGGTATGCCTATGTGGTCGCATTCCTAAATGATGTCAGGTGTAGCGCGTAGGAGTCATTAGTACAAATCGTCTGCGGTGCGAGATCTTCCTCTGTATTAACCTGATAAATAGGACGTACTGATCGCAAAGTCCCTTCTATTTCTACACACTGGCGCCAGTCAAGAGAGATGACATTTTTGACTAGCTCATGAGTCGTGCGACAGGTTTCGTCTATGTGATAAACCTAGAGATTCCATCAGAGAGAGAGTCATACCTTACTGACCGTCCGAGTCACAGGCAAACATCTTCCTGTCGCTAGACGTGGCGCGTCAGGTCTCGCCAGGATGATTACACGCTTCTCTTGCGAAGAGAGATCCTACCGTACACATCTGGGGTAGCGAAAAGGACAGAATGAATAGAGCAGATAGTCTTATCTCCAGAATTCCTTCTCAAAAAGTACCTAAAATGACAAAGGAACGATTTAGGGCAAATATTTGATCACATTTATACAATTAAGGCTTAAATGACCCCTTAAAACGTAACACTATTTGGCCGCTTTGGTCATAGTTTTGTCGTGTGGAGATTTGATATGGTCATAGAAGATTTGGACCTTGAGCCAAAGGTCTATGGCATGATGAGGGCACTTTTTGGAGTAAGGTCCTTGAATAAGAGTCCATGCCCTGTAGATGGTTAGTCGCGGATGGGGGTAATCCAATCGTGGAACATGCACGAACTTTTATCTTTGATCGAAACACAATCATATTGACTAACTGTATTTAAGTTACTAACGATCAACTATATCCTAATTGTTTTTTGTAGTGCGTCAAGAAGCATTAAAGAAGAGATCCAGAAGTGCACATAAAATTGTATCAAGAACAAAAGGCAAAAGGCCAATGAAAAACAACGACAAAGACAACAACAAAGAAACAACAACAAAGAGCAAGATAAAGGCCGTTGTGGAACCCCCCAAGATATCACTTGAGAGAACGATCAATCCCCCGTACTTACCACTATCCTATACTACATCGGTCAGGTACACTGCCTGGTGGGGTTGTAAGCCTCTCGAGATCCCTCGAGAGGTAAAACCTGTTGTAAGGTCACAAAACCACGCATCAAGTTTTTGGCGCCGCTGCCGGGGAATAGTTATTGTTTAGGTAGAAATTTTTATTTCTTTAGGTCTACTCACTAGAATCTTTTCTAGTGAGATTTTTATTTTCTTTTTCTAGGATTTCTTTAGTCTATCTTTTTCTTCGTGTTTTTGTTCGTAATCTTTACCATCCGCCATCATGGAAGGTGGTAACATCCTTGATCCCAATAACCCAATTCAACCAAACCACCCACCACAACCAAACCAACCTTCTAGACCCCGCACCTTAGGAGAGTATTCCCGACCTAGCCACCTTGGCTATCGAAACACCATTGAGCTCACTCAAGGAGCCAATGTCACTCCCTTGCGATCCGACACCATCCGGTTGGTGCAAAGCAGATGCGCATTCCATGGACTTCGTTCCGAAGATCCAAACCAACATCTTAAGGATTTCCTCAAAATCATAGATTCCATAGACCTTGATGTTGCAACTCGAGAGACGACCCGATTGCGCCTCTTCCAATTCTCTCTATAGGACCAAGCTAGTCAATGGCTTGAGCGACTTCCCGCAGGATCCATCACCTCTTGGGACGATCTCACAACTCGTTTCCTTGCTCAATTTTTCCCATCGGGGAGAACTACTAAGCTAAGGAATATTTGAAGGGTTGATGTCAAAATTTATGGCATCTCAAGAAGCTCGTATATCCAAGTTTGAATCCGAGTTCAAACAAAAACAAAGCGAGATGACCGATAAAATCAATTCTTTGTTGAAGATTCTCAATGACCGAGAAATGGGAGCCCTCCCGAGCGACACGGTCAAGAACCCGAAACTAAACGTTAACTCCATTTCTTCGGTTTCGTCCCCTAGTTCTTACCCGCAATACTATTCGGTCAACGCCATGAGCACGTGTTTCAAACAAACCCAAATCCCTCAAAAAGACCACGAGAATAAAGCCTCCAACACCAAGTCGGTCGATAGCATAGTTGAAACACCCCCCACACAAGACCTTGACGAAGAATTCAAGGAACTCCACCTTGAACGTCCGGTTATTGAAGTATTAAAGCGAGCCCCATACTATAATGCCCTATTAGAAAAATATGAGAAGAAGCTCAAATTAGGTGAAAAAGGGACCGCCTTCGTTCGAAATAAACTACCTAAGAAGTTAGATGATCCGGGTCTATTTGTCCTACCATGTAGGATCGGTAATTCGGAAGGTTATGACACACTAGCCAATCTAGGGTCTAGCCTCAACTTACTTCCATTACCTCTCTACACCACCCTCAAACTTGGGAAGCTAGAAGAGACCGAGGTGATAATAGGTCTAGCGGACGGGAGTATAGCATACCCGGTAGGAGTAGTGAAGGACGTGGTAGTTCACATAGGGAAGTTGACAATTCTAGCCGATTTCCACGTCCTCGATATGGTTAGTGACCCCACATGCCCTTTGTTGATAGGAAGAAGCTTTGAACGTTCGTCTATCTTGAAAGAAGATCTAACCATGTTACATCATTATCCACAACAAACGATTCAGGGGAGTATTTGATTTCATTCTTTCATCTTATTTACTTTTACGTCTTTTATTTGAACATTGGGGACAATGTTCGGTTTAAGTGTAAGGGGGGTAAATGAAAGCACCGTTGAGAATACACCTACGCTTGATGTTTTGCTTTGTTTGATAGCTAATTTGTAATAAAACCAAGAGAAATATTTGTTAGGGCAATTTTAGCGCCAATTTAAATTTTTTTACAACATCTAGAAGTGAAACCTTGATCTTAATGAGCGTCTCATGGATAGGAAATTGTATGACTAGCACAAAACCGTACCACTAAAAAATTTTCCACCCCAAATATGTGAGGTTCGCCCCTAGAATTGGTAGGAAATGCATCCATCTTTGGTGCTATGATGTGAGTACCGGTAGCATTTAGATTCTAGAACTTGCGTTAGGACCATCTCAAATCCACAAGTGAGACTACATTCGTGTAGGTAAGATTTACTACATGATAAGAGGCATTAGGATTAACCCATTGTTTTACACCCGTATTTTTGTTATA
>LBNU01000104.1:18076-42034 GCA_014162995.1 Artemisia annua
CAAGCCTATGGTAATCTATTTGCTATGATAGGTAGTGAGTGTTATTTTCCGTTTCCATTTATGAGATATAAACTTTATGACATTTGAGAGATGTGAGAATCCAAACACTATTTTTGAGGTGCTAGTGTATGATTTCCGTGCTTGTTGTGATTAGGGTCTAATAACTGTTTGTTGTAATTACTTTTATATTTGTGTTAAATGACCCCTAACTCATATTTTGATTGGAATAAAAGCTCATTTGCTTGAGGACAAGCAAATCCCAAGTGTAAGGGTATTTGATGAGACGAAAATGTGATCAAATATTTCCCTAAATCGTTCCTTTTGTCATTTTAGGTACTTTTTAGAGGAATTCTGGAAAACATGCATATTCGGACGTTTTTGGAGCATAAAAGTGAAGAAAACGACAAAGTCTCAAAGAAGCTGGAAATTACAACCTGACGGCGTCAGGAGTCACAAGGTGACGCTGTCAGTAAGGATGACAAAAGAGTGGAATTCAATTATCAAACGACAGGCCAGAAAGATTTCAAGAATTTACACCTGACGGCGTCAGGTGTTAGAAGATGTAGGCCGTCACGTGTTAAGTTAAAGAGAGACGGCCCAGAGAGTTTTACAAGCTGACCACGTCCCAAATGGATCTAGGCCATCCGAGAACCCTAATGGCGGCGAGCTGACGGCGTCAGGCCCTATAAGCTGACGCCGTCCGAACTTATTTTCTATATATATTTTCCAAATTTTCATTCATTATGTGTGGAACTTTGTGGAGAACTTTTAGGGCAAACCCTAAAGACGAATTTTCTGTGACTTTTAGGGTTTCCAACCCTTGGAACCCTAGTGCTTAATTAAAGATAAGTCTTCACTTTAATTCAATCAATATGTCTATGTGTTGGTTGTCTATCTATCTTGCTTGTCTTTCAATTAACATGAGTAGCTAAATTCTCTAGTGTTTGCTTAGATCTAATGAAACCTAACTATTAATTATTGGTTAATTGGTGTGTGTTGTTGTTTGTTGGGATGATTGTTTCATCGATGTTAGGCTCAAGAAAACTGGCCAACCTCCTTTATGGTAACGTGCTTGAACGTCTTGGGAAACATGTAGTCGAGGCATACTAGGCTATTAAGGTAGTATTTAACGCATGAGCCACTGTTTACAACCCCTATGGTTGTGCCGTGCATGGCATAGGGCGAGATAAGAGCTCATAGAATTGGAGAGATATGTATGCCACTCCATGAGTTATTAGGAATACACCCTTCATCCACACAAGTAACACACATATCAATTAACCGGTAAAAGATAGTTAGGGAGTAATGAAATCTAAGTAAACACAATTTTCTCCATATTGTTTTCACAACCACAATAGTTTAGATATTTATTTTATTTTAATTTGCATAAGTAGTAAACTTGGGTTAGTTGACTAGCAACTAATTCCGCCCTTCCTCTAAAAACCGAGATTTTACTTGCTTTCTAAAAAATATAAAAATACAAAAAGAATCTTCCTTCCACCTTTAGACCTATTAGATTAGCTTTTCTATCCTAACGAACACTATTCCCTGTGAGAGAACGATCAATCCCCCGTACCTACCACTATCCTATACTACATCGGTCAAGTACACTGCCTGGTGGGGTTGTAAGCCTCTCGAGATCCCTCGAGAGGTAAAACCTGTTGTAAGGTCACAAAACCACGCATCATCCACTTAATTGATAAGACAACGATGTGTAGGATCTCTTAAGCCATTAGAGAAGATGATGTTACTACCAAACCTCCTAAGCACCATCTTTATGTCCTACATTGTTAAACACACAAAACACACATGAAATTTACATAAAACAATATAAGTCAATATGCTAAATAAGTAAGACTATATGATGCTTACTTTGCCACCATAATAAGTTGTAGCCCAATGTGCACGCGGTGTGGAGGAAGTTGTGTTTGTTGTGTGTGATTTTTGACACATTATATAGTTGATAAAATATTTGTAACTCATGGACGGGAAGGTAAAAAGATAAACCACTAATTGGTGTGTTTAATTTATGTATTCATGGCACCAAACACTTCATCTCCTATGTACTTATCCTTATGCCTGACTATTAAGTCAATGTACTAACACATGAAGCCTACATAATTGCACAATTATATGGCAAGAGATGCCTTGGCTTCCTGGAATTAGTATGGAGTTCTTTGAGTTGCCTGAATTCAATTTTATCATCAGTTGGGGTTGCTTGAGTTTCCTGAATTCGATTTATCATTAGTTCTTGCATTAAACCTCACGTACTTACCACTTAAGCATGCAACCTAAACTAAGGTACTTACACATGAAGCCTCCCAATAGCAAAATCAATTCATGAAACATTTATTAACATCCCTTTGCATTTATAAGACTACTTAGTCTTTTATTATATATGATGATTGCATGTGACTTAAAACTATTTCTTGAATTTATTTAGATGTATAAAGAAGAAATCATTTATATAATATATATATATATATATATATATATATATATATATATATATATATATATATATATATATGTATATATATATATTTTAATATTGAAATTCGCATAATATATCACATGTTATTTAACACTAATGTAGTAATTTGGACATTAAAAAATGTACAAATATTAGCATATGTATTTGTGTATAAATTAATGACGTTTCTCATTTTTTACAATGAAAAACACGCATTCATGCCTTTTCATTAATATATCACACATTGTATTTGATATATAAATTATAGCAGTTCATTTATTCAATTTCTATAATCACATGTGGTAAAAATCACATATGATTGAGATCACGTATGGTAAAAATCGCATGTTATTTTATGTGTTTTATCCAACTTTGATGAATTAACTGAACTAATCTACAACTAAAAATATAATAAGTAATAAATGGTTGTAAAGCGATGGATATCTAGTTTCCAGTATAAAAAACGGTGAAACTTTTAGAATTTGGTAGAAAAAGTTTATGTGTGTGTGTGTGTGTGTGTATATATATATATATATATATATATATATATATATATATATATATATATATATATATATATATATATATATTTGAGTAATTTTGTGAGAAATGACGTGTGTGGTGTGGGGATTGGTGGGTGAGAATGACGAATTTACAAAGTGGCCCCTCTGTGTTTTTTTATTATTAAAAATTGTCTTTTTGATTCGACGGTGGAGATCCGTCCTTTGGTAAGTAGTGAAATATTGGTAAGCAAAATAAGGGAAATGTTATACCCATAAAAACAAATCAATAAAATTAGCCACAAAATGATGTGTCAGAAAGTGAGTAGCTGAATCAGAGATAAGAAAGAGAAAATATCACAAAGTACACCAATCAATGAGTGACACCTTATTTTGTAGACTATTTTATGAATTTTTTTTTATGAGTGTATCATTCCTTGCAAAATAAAGCGACTCTAGTATAATTATTCTATTAAATTAAGCACAAAAGTATGATAAATGTCTGATGTGTCCTTCACAACTTACGGTATGAAATAAATAGCTTACATTTTACCAAAACTTAGAATTAAAAGTAACTTTAATATGGGTCGCAAACTCCATTCATACAACTGGTGGTTCCAAGATGAAATAAAGGTGAATATGTATCATGTATTTGTCTTACCATACAATTCTCTCATACGAAAAGGATAAAAGGCAGATTTGGAAATCTAGCAAAAAGCGACATAGCTTAACATTAGTCAGCATTGACAGCCGTTCTTACTTCTTACATCTTGCCGACACTAAAAAAAGCTACTTAGACTGTCCACATTTTAAAAGCTAAATGTTCATGGTTGAAAATGTGTAAAATTATAAAATCTACACTTAGGTGTGTTAATAATAGGTGTGACAAATTTTACTACACATATAAGTGTGTAGATATTATCCAAATATAAACATTATTTGAAGGGTTTTGCTAAACACTACCCACTGGGCAATGTTTAAGCCACATTAAATTATTTGTTTCTTACATTTTAAAATAATTATGCATTTAATGTACAATAAATGAACATAAAAATTAACTTAACTATATGACATTTTTTTATTTAAGAAAGTCCAAATTTTCTTTTATATTCATCTTAAGCATTGCCCAGTGGGCATTGTTTAGCAAAACCCTTATTTGAATGCCCACACTTAAAAGTGTGTCAAATTACAAAACATTCTTTTTTGTTATCTGTTTTCCTACGCTAATAAGTGTGGCTTTTTAAGAATTTGTTTCGCTTTGCTTATAAGTATAGCTTTGTGGTAATTGTATACACTTATATACGTAGATTATTTTTTTAAATATTTGTAACACTTATAAATGTAACAAAATTATGATTAACATTAAAAAAAAAAAGTTCAGACTATATTGTGAAAAAGTAAATATGGAAAATTCAACTATTTGTTGTAGTGCGAAAGTCCGAAACAATGTCTTTAACTAAAAAAACCGTAATTATCTTTAGTCAATTATATATGTCGATTGTTTGTTTAAAATAAGAATTGAAGATTTTGTGAGAATGTGAAAATATAGTCATTGGTTAGCTAAAGATTTTATGATTTATTGCATACTTTTTGCATCCCAAAATAAATTTAAATATTATTGTAAAAATGCACAAATATTTACCCTACATACACTTTTTACCGATCAAATACTATATCTAATTATCATATCTATTTTAATTTGGTTGAACTTGAAGTTGACGTTTATTTTGGATTCTTTATTTCTTTGGACATTCAAATATAGAAGTAAAAAACTTATTGTGAACATTTATTTTAAGACGAGAAAAATACTCTTTATTGTAAATAATTTCTAAATTATATAGGTTACATTTTAAATCTTTCCATTACTGATTACTTTATCCATAATTTGGAACTAATCAATTTAAAGATCCTTTTCGTAATAAGAGACTTTGGTTTTCTAGAATGAGCGAGTAAACTTGTGAATATTATCTAGTTCTTGGGTATGAGCTTATATTCCTTTGATGAAACTTTTAAGTATGTCTTAAACAGAAACTCAACATTTTTGGATATGGTTATCACTGAATCAAGTCATATAATGTACACAAACTATGGCAAGCTAGCTGGTAGATAAAGCACCATTTGATTCAACATGCAAAAACTTTGTCCCTCACAATCCGTCACTAAACTCATAAATCGTTTACAAATGATGAGCATATACAATCCGTTTTTTTATTTTTTATTTTATTTTATTTTATTTTATTTTATTTTTTTTCGTGAGCATGGTATTTTAGAAAAGAATTTAAAAGAGTGAAAGTGAGATTAATATAGATCATAAATTCTTTAAAGATGAAATGAAAAAAATCTTCATCACTCATTTTTTTCATCAAATAAAAAAAATCACTTCCACCCATCTTGTTTAAAATTAAATATCACACAAACCGTTAATCGTTACACAAAACTAATCAAATCATAGCGATAAGAATTAAATCATCTTTCTATAGAGGGGCACTTCCATATACTTTTGACGAAATTTTTTTTCGAATTCTTTTTTGTTGGTAGTGAAATTTACACACTATAAAATCTCATGTCATTTGTCAAATATTTTGATTGCGTACCTTAAACCTTAACCACTAAACGCGTAAAACCCTAACCCATAAACCTTCTAAAAACTCTAACCCTAAACATTCTAATAAACAGTAAACCATAAACTCCTAAAACCCCTAAAAAGTTGAACCTCTAAAAAACCCTAACAGCTAAAAAACCCTAACCCCTAAAACCATGACCCTAAAAACCTTAACACTAAATCCTACCCATTAAACACTAGAAACCCTAATCCCTAATCCCTTTAGAAAATTCTTATCCCTAAAAACATAATCTCAAAATAATAATAATAATAATAATAATAATAATAATAATAATAATAATAATAATAATAATAATAATAATAATAATAATAATAAATAAATAAATAATTAAATAATTAAATAAATAAATAAATAAATAAATAAATAAATAAAATAAAAATAAAAATCTTAACCCATAAAAAACCTTAACCCCTATATTCTGAAATAGCCTAACCCCAAAACCCCTAAAAACCTTAACCCTAAAAAACCCTAACACCTAAACCTTATAAGCTTAAAGTCCAACCCCTAAATCCTAACTTTTAAACCTTAAAACCTAAACTTAACCCCTGAAAAGCCTAGACACCAACCCCTAAACTCCCATTAAACACTTGTTGTTATGTTTAAAATAAACAAATCACTAGTTTTTCTCTTTATTTTTTTAAGGAGGTCGCGTCCACTTGAAGTGGTACCCTATCTGGATACAACATCAACGGGTCGTATCAAATAGCATTTAGTTATTTTAATTTTTCACAAAATCATAAAGGTTTTCTGGCTAATCAAACAAGTATCGTTCATCGTAATCCTATCAACTTTTAGTTAAACTTATATAAAATAATAAAAGAAAAAAATCAACCATGGTTTTTAAATGCATTGACGTCCTCATCTCTTACGACTCGTCGTTGTGATTCCATCATCGGTGCCGGTGATGAAGTACCGCATATGATTTAGACGCCATCACTTGATCAATGTAGATTTTGTTTTTGTTTTTTAACTTACTGGTTTTATTCCTTTTTATTGTGATTGATTTTTCGTGTTAGTAATAAAAAAATGTTGTTGTTGATCGATTTGAATGTGAATGTGACTCGCGAAGTAATTGAGATGTTGTTTGGTGTGATACTATTTGTGAGTGTTGCTTTCGATAGGCAACAAGACCCGCCACCTGAAAGCATATCGTTACCCATAATTTGACAATTTTCTCTTAATACTCCGTAAGTCAGTCACACTTTATTAATACGCTTAATCCAACTAAAAAATAATATATCTTTAGTCATAAATTGCAATACAAGTAATAAACATTTGAGTTATCCACCTAACACACCCTAAGTAATAAGCCGAGCAATATCAAACACATAGACGAGTGGATCTTTCAAGTTATTATGTAGCTAGTGTAATTAGGGTTTTGCTAACCTTGCCTAGTAGGCACGGATTAATCTGTTTATAAAATGAATGTTTTAATTCATTTAAGTGAAAATCATGTTTAAATATAATAATTTACAAGTTCATTTAATGTGTATTTAATGCATTTTTGGTTAATCAAACATTTGCAGTGTTTAGCTCATATAAATTCAGTCAACATAGAAACAAAAATAAAATGCGATAAATTAAACGAGTTCATGATAATGATAAACAACTAACCAACTCAACTATCATTTGATAACGGTTGCATGTATTATTTTTTTTCATCGGTGCTCGTTACATATGACATGCGTTGTTTCTTTTATTTTCTTTTTTTGGACGACATTTTATTCATGGACGTTTTCTATGGAAACCTTTGGTAAACCTTCCGTTCTCGAGGCTTCTTTCTAAAGGAATGGAAGAGGATGAGAAGGGAAATCAAAAAAATTAGTGTCCTTTAGTTTTTTTTAGATGGAAAGGCAGAGGATGGGAAGGTTGGAGGGAGAGAAGTTACACGATTTTGTGTGTTGATTTGTTCCGTCCATTTTTGGGGATCAGGAAGGGAAATAGGTCACTACGGCTTGTGTAAACTACAATTCTATCCTCACTTTTAAAAAGAACAGATGTTTGTTGTTTATAAATTTTCATTGTTTGCAGCTTTCTTTTTTTTTTTTTTTTTTTTTTTTTTTTTTTTTTTTTTATTTTTTTTTTTTTTTTTTTTTTTTAATTATCTGGGCCTGCAGTTTTGTTTCTACTCTTCTTTGATTGCATCTGGTGGTGGATTCGTGGGCCTGGCTCACTTTATTGTGTCTCTGGTAGTTTCAAATTGTCTCATTGTTCTAGTTTTAGGCCCGTTTGGTTTGGGGGTTGGGCTTGGGTTTTGGGATTAAAAGATGAAAACCCATGTTTGTTTTAAATGATGACTTTAAAATTTAGGCATCGTTGCCAAATATTGTGGCTTTTGTAAAACCAGCCACACTACCAGGGATAAACAATTTGTGGGACCAGGTTTGTGGACCAAAAAATTTCTATCAATATTTATTTGTTATTTTGGTGGACACACTTATAATTAATCATTTTATTAATTATTAAAATATTGTTATGTTTATATAATATATTATTTTCTCTTACATCATTAAATTTATACGTAACCCAAAACCAAATCCTAATCCAAATTTAAATCCAAATCTAAATCATAATCCTAAACCCATCTACAAACCAAACGGGCCCTTAGTGTCTGCTGTTTAGCCTTTTATTGTATTGTTTATATAGTCATTGGCTCTTTGTTGTTTTGGTATATTATGTTGTTATAGTGGTACTTTCAAATAGTAGACTTATTAATGGCTCCATAAAACAAATGTGATGAGTAAATTATGTTTCGAAGGTATATTGGTAATTTGGGTAGATTCATATCTTTCAATGCAACTTAAAGATAAAAACTCAAAAATACAAATAAAAATAACCACTATTTTCACAGTGTCATTCCTTATTTTGCCCTTCCCATCCCATCCCTTTTCATTCTTTAAAATTTAGACTTGAAAACAGAAAAGTCAGTAGCTTCGATCAAATTTTATTTGGTGCGGTTTATAAACAACCGTACCAAAAAACAACCACAAAAAAGTTATTTGGTACGGTCGTAAGTAACCGTGCCAAATAACATTTATTTGGTACAATTTTGTAAATAACTGTACAAAACCGAAAATCTACAAACCAACTAAAGCCTTTTTAGCACGGTTAAGTTGTTTTGAACCGTATCAAATGTTTTTTTTTTTTTTTTTTTTTTTTTTTTTTTTTTTTTTTTTTTTTTTTTTTTTTTGTACAACTTGATGGGTGTTTCAAAAAATACTTCATGTAGTAGTGATATATGAGTAGATCAATACGAACGTAGGACAACTTTGGTACGCACTTTCTAAAAATTATGTTTTTCTTATTGTTTTTTAGTCTGTTATGAACTACTTATGATATTGGGCTTTGTAGCGGTAGCGAATCAAACACAAGCGTTCCTTTATATTGTTGACGTTGGAATCATAAAAAACACAAGAAATTCCTTTGAATGATGACGTCTGAATCAAGTCGTACATATCAGCGTCGTTGATAAGGGGGTCGGAAATGACAAGGACTAATTAAGGAGATGAGGACGTCGAATAAGATGAGACGATGGCTATTAATTATTTTTCTAACATACCGGGTTTACCTAAAAAACTCTATAATGCTAGCTTTTTGTTATGTTGTGCTCATTTGTGATGGATGATCAGCTGTGTTTCGTGTTATTGCATTCCGGCCGACGCACTAACTTAAGAGGCAAAGAACTCTAACTTTCATTGATAACACATAAACTAACATAATTTGTTAAAATGTTGAACTCATATTAGGTTGTACTCATGAAATCCTGAACGAGGGAGCCAATGTATCCATAGGAAGAACCACCCTGGATCACTGCATTCCTACTCATTTTGCTTGTCTCTTTCACTTTAAATCGTATCTTGTTGTCCTCCATGACCTGTCGTACGCCATTCTCTATCTCCTCTGCCGCAACAATGACCAAATTGCCTTTTGGATTAAACACATTTATCTTATAATCCAGCTTAATCTCCACCGCCAATCCCATCTCCACCACCAATTCAAATGCATTTATCTGTTGCTCAGCGTACATCGGCCATGTTGCCATTGGTACCCCGAACCAGAGACTCTCCAAAATCGAGTTCCACCCACAATGGGACACAAATCCCCCCACTGCAGGATGAGCCAGCACTGCCACTTGTGGAGCCCAACCAATCACTTTTCCCAATTCATCTGTCCGCTCCAGGAATCCTTTTGGCAATACTTCTCCTGGATCCTCAAAATCACTAGTGACTTCCATTGCATGCTCGGGTGAAGGAGATTGACGCAGTGACCACAAGAAACGGTGGCCACTACGCTCTAAACCACGTGCTATCTCCTTCACTTGGGCCTCATCAAAGCTCCCCATACTCCCAAAACACAAGAAAACGACTGAGGCTGGTGGTTGTCTATCCAACCAACTGATGACATCATTGTCTTGGGTAGTATCCGAAGCAACGTCTAGGTTGAGCACAGGTCCCACTGGATACATTGGTGGAAAAGTGGTGTCGGAAGAGAATGACTCGATTGCATGTGTTTCCAATTCCAAGAAAGTATTAACAATTATAGCTTTGGCATGTCTGAATTTCCGAACACAATACACCAGAAAGTCCAGCCCCTCTTGAGCCTGATACACTGCAGGAAAGACCTTTGTCTGCACTGGCTTGATGAAGCTTGGAATCTGTACTTCGCTGTCTGAGTTGCTCAACGCGAAAATGTCTTGGTTTAGAGTATCACAAATGGTTTGGATGTACAACTTATAGCCAAGAAAAGCAGCACTAGAAGTGAAGAATATATAAGTTGGAATATTGAATTCATTGGCTACATCCATCATGCTGACACAAAACATGTCAATGACGAATGCAACCTGATTAGAGCCAGATTGATTAATCATATCCGCTATAATGTTCTTCACGTGTTTGCAATGAACTTTGATAAATTCATTCATATAAGTTATGGGAGCTTCGGGGTCAAGTTTTGGTAGGGTTTCATCTTGTGGGAGTTCAATGAATCGTATTCGATCTATACCTTTTCTAGCAAATAATTTAGTGTAGACATTCATAGCCGAGCCAGGAGGTGGCTTGATGACTAGTATGGTTATGGAGATATGTTTGTCACGATTAACAAGCAGTTTGGCGAACTCTATGGTGGATGTGATATGACCAACACCAGGAGCGGGAATGAATACGAGCTCAGCAACCGTATCTGCCATTCTTTCTGGCTTGTAAGTGTTTTATTGGGATGTTTTTCTTTTGATTATATGATCAAGTCCTAGCAATGTTATGGGCATAGGGACAAAGCATATGGATTTATATAAGATAGATATTAATTGCCGTCTGTTTGTATTCTTCTCATCAGATTGGAATTGCCGTCTGATTTTTGATAGATATTAATGAACCACTTATTTTATAAGTATTACGGTCCAACTTCAAACTTATTACCCAAGTAGTAAACAAATTCAAGTTAATAAATAACTTGACGAACGGGCTCTTATGATTATAGAGAAACCTCCGACATATATTTTATCACCATGCTGCAGGAAATAAATGGATAAGAATTGTTGCTTCTTTTACACATTCTTATGGTGTTGAAGGCACTGGTCTTATAAACATTATCTTAAAAAACAAACATCATCTATAACTCCTTTACACAAAATGCAATCGTTACCACTCAAGATGCACAAAGATGTTTGAAATTCTGTGCTACCACGGCACTTCTTTTTGTTTGTTATATAATTTCTACTGAACACTTATGGTTGAAAATGGGACAACAAGCTAGAATCGGGCAACATCGGTCTCACAAAATCAAACAACCAAATCAAGCTAAATTCAAACTGATATACCAATTGTGTATTGCAAACAAAAGTCCTATGATTTGCATGGCATTATCTATGTACAATAATTGATTGGTCGTAAAAGAATCCTAGAAACGCTTGATCGTTTTCTAAAAAGTGAAGTCTAAAAGTAAGAAACATGTGATTCTCATGTACCAGTGTGTGATAAACGTGTTAATTTGAAAAGGGAAGTCTAAAAGTAAGAAACATGTAATTCTCATGTACCATTCTTTTTTTATCATCAAACTGGACCCGAAGTATATCTTTATCAATAGCGGACAAGCATAAGATGGTCTAAAATCATTTCTGATCACTCATTTTCAATATCTTAATTTATTTTTTTATATTAATGTCGAAGTTCATAAAACTAAACTGCCGGATGACTAGTGAGGAGCTAAATATACGTACAAAGTATCATGACCAGATTATATATCAATCCACGCACTATGACCAAGCTGTCGACACGTTTGTCACAATTACAGTTCATATAACAAAAGAATTATACATATCATAAAACCGACAATCCTGACCCAAACCATTGTAACTGTGTCAATCTGGATCATCTACTTTACCCTACGGGATTTGCAGAAACTTGGAAGTTAATCCTGAATGGCTCTACTGGCGGGTAACATCTTTCAAAGGTGGTATTGTTTCTTTTATTTACATGCTTTGATATGATTATGTTAAAAGTCGAAATAGACCAGTTTCCATATTTTGATTAAGAAATAAGGGTTGGCCCGAACCAAACCCATTTGACCTGTGACCCGTTAGACCCATCATGTCAAATGAGCCCAATTAACCCATGACCCCATTTGACCTCGAACCCATTTTGACCCGTGACTCAACCCATCCCATCCACACACTTTTGCCGCCTTATTCATATTTAGCTGTAAGTTATTTTAACTGGCAACTATCTATAATCTATTACTCCCTCCGTCCTATATTTATAGTCCACATTTCCTTTTCGGGTTGTCCCAAAATAATTGTCCAATTTCCTTATTAAGTAAAAACTAGAGAATCAAGTGAAGGAATATTCTATTTTAGTGGTTGAAAATTAAAGTGCCCCACTTTTATTAAACTTCGTCATTTCTCTCTCATAAGACAAAAATGTAGTATTTGTTTAGTGAACCCATGTCTCTTTCACGTGGTCCATATTCTTTGTGACCAAATCTCCTTGTTAAGCACGTAGTAACATATCTGATCCCACTTTATTTATTTCTAATGTTGACATTGGATTCAAAGCATTGCCAGCAATGCAATGACATCAACTCAATCTTTTGTTATATAAATAGTGCCCAAAACATAAACAGAAAACAAGCTTTTGAACAAATAACCAACTCATGGAAAACAAATTTGCAGAGCTCGTATTCATCCCTATCCCAGGTGTTGGCCACATAATGTCCACTATCGAGATGGCAAAAGTATTCGTTAATCGTGATCAAAGGCTTTCTATAACAGTACTTATTATAACCCCTCCTTACACTTCTTTAGCTCTTGCTAGCTACATTGATTCGTTGGCTAAGAATGCTGTCGAACGAATACGCTTCATTGAACTCCCTCATGATGAATCCGCACCTAAGCTCAACCAAAAAGCCCCTTTTACTTCGTTTCGTGAATACGTTGATAGTCATTGCAAATATGTTAGAAATGTCGTTGCTGATATGATAAACCAACCTCACTTTGGTCACCTTGTTGGGTTTGTTGTAGACATATTATCTAGCAGTATGATTGATGTGGCTAATGAGTTTCATGTGCCAACATATGTGTATTTCACTTCTAGTGCCGCTTTTCTTGGATTTAAAGTGTATATGGAGACAGTATGTGCAGATCAGAGCCAAGATTATGTTATTGAGCTGAGTAAGGCGGAAGGTGAAATACTACTTCCAAGCTTTATTAAGCCGGTACCTACAAAGGTATATCCTCAGGTGTACCAGACAGAGGACGGGATTGACTTTTTGATGTATTCTATTAGGAAAATGAGAGAGGCTAAAGCGATAATGGTTAATACATTCTTGGAGCTGGAAACACATGCAATCAAGTCGTTCTCAAAGACCAACTTCCCGCCAGTGTATCCGGTGGGACCCATACTTAATCTAGACGGTGTTGCTGGAACATCCGAGGACAAAGATGTCATTACCTGGTTGGACGACCAACCGCCTTGTTCCGTGGTTTTCTTGTGTTTTGGGAGTATGGGATGTTTTGATGAGGTCCAAGTGAAGGAGATAGCATATGGTTTAGAGCGTAGTGGATATCGCTTCGTGTGGTCCCTACGCCGACCTCCTCTACCTTCGCAGTCATTCAAAGTCCTCCCTGACGATTTTGCTGATCCAGGAGCAGTGCTGCCAGATGGATTCCTGGATCGCACCATGGGAAAAGGGAAACTAATCGGGTGGGCCCCACAGGTGTCAATGCTCGCTCATCCAGCGGTGGGAGGATTCGTGTCCCATTGTGGGTGGAACTCTATGTTGGAGAGTTTGTGGTTTGGTGTACCAGTGGCAACCTGGCCAATTTATACTGAACAACAAATGAATGCATTTGAAATGGTGGTGGAGCTGGGATTGGCAGTGGAGATTAAGATGGATTATAAGAACAATGTGATTAATCCGGAGGGCGATATGGTCATTATCAGCGCAGAGGAGATAGAGAGAGGGATAAGGCAGCTGATGGAAGATAACGAGGTCAGAGCAAAAGTGAAAGCGATGAGCAAATTGAGCAGGGCATCGGTGACTGAGGGTGGCTCGTCATATGCTTCAGTTGTTTTCCTCGTTCAAGATTTTACGAGTAACATCACATGAGTTCGGATTTTGTGCGTGTTTTATTATTTATGTTATCAAGTTCTGTTGTAAGAAGCTGATCCAGCATAAGCATGTTTAGTTTTGACTTTTTAGTTGAATTTTTGTTTAAGACTTGACTTCTGAAAAGTCAAACTGTGTTAAATCTTGATACCGATCTAATAAAATCATGTTTTTTCATGTCAAATTCTAAATCTTTAGATCCAACTAAACATTATTACATCATAAAATAGATTTTACTCAAAACTAGGTCAAAACAACATTCTTGAGCAGATGACCCATACTCACAGTTTGACTTTCTATAATTACCACCTTCCATATTTCTTGATTTCTAAATGACCAGAAAATCAAAGTGCTTGTGTCCTAATGGTATATGCCTAGTTCTGTGAGAAGCTCCCCAACTAAAATGGTTGTGGGTTCAAGTCCTCCTTAGTTAAGAGTTAAGACAGGTGAGATAGTTTTTGGTTTGTATATTGTGAGATTGTTAGTAGCCGTTCCAAAAAAAAAAAAAAAAAAAAAAAAAAATCAGTTTCGAGAAAATTAATTATATGCTTTTTGCTGCTTGCTAGTTTTCTTTCGCTTTATCCTCATCTTCTTTGTTGATCCCCAGCAACACAACCACCACCAAATCATTTGCAACATTTTGTCTAATAATGATTATGTGTCCCTGACATGGTCTGCTTCAATCAGGGTGCAAGCAGATTTTCCTTCTCCGCCACTCTAATCCGCATTAAAAAAAACCACCCGAGACCCTTATTTTCCAGCTCAGCCACATCGTAATGAATTCAACTAATTTCCTGATATATATATTTTTTAAGGGTTAATGACATGTAATAGCAATGTACTTTCCCATTTGTTCCATTATCAGATATGAACCCAAAATAATACAAAAATACCCATCCAACTTTATAAGTTTTGTGTTGATGTCAACAAATTCACGTTTTTTACCTACAAAATTCAGGACACATGACAGATGTAAATTCCATATCATTTTGTACCTTTTATTTCCACCTGTTATTTCCACCTCAAGTGTTCTTCCCCAAATTGAAATACCTACAATTATACAACCCTAACACTTTAAACCCCAAATTGAAACACATACAACCCAACCAAAATATATGCAAAACTCATAGAAAAAATTGCCATATTAAGACTCCACGGTAACTATACATATTGCTAACAAACTCAATAACATTAAACCTTCACTTTGATCGATAATCACCGAAATATATTAATTAAAATAATCTTACAAAATAATTAAAACTTTGGTTATGATCATAATACAATACATGATATGAAACATCTGCGCTTAGACAACATTAAATTCATCACTAGCATGGACTTCTTTAACTCTCTTTTCATATTCATCTTCTTCTTCCACTTCGCCTTGAACCTCTTCCTACTTTTCATCATCTTATTCTGCTCCCCAACCAAAATACCCTACTGATCTTGATGATGGGGGAGGGTTGTCTCTTTGATAGTAATTTGTTTGAGTTGATTCCATGAGCTCTCTTGGTAAATTCTTTAAGAACCTTGGATGATTTTTAATTTCCTTGATCGTAACAATAAAAATCACAAAATTGAATTGATCAAATGCATTAATAACTTAATTAAAAGACTTACCTTTAAAAAGCCCTATGAAATTTAACGAATTGGAAGATCAATTTTAGGTTTAGAAATTAGGGTTCATGTGGGGTTTTGATATGTGTGTGTGTTTTGTGTTGAAATGTGTGTGTCTGTGTCTTTTAAATGATAGTCAACATCTAAGTCAACATTTAACTAACGTTTTAAAGTTAAAAATAAATAAATAAAAAAGAAAAAAAATACACTTAATGTTTATTACCGGTGTAGCCGGTTGCCTGTTAAGCCACGTAAGCAAAAGTATGATAATGGAAAAAATTTATAAAGTCTGATGGGTATTGTTGTAATATTTTGGGTTGGTATCTAATAATGGCACAAGTGGGAAAGTACATAGCTATTACATGCCATTAACCCATTTTTTAATCATTACTCCCAATATACTTTCATAGCCTCAATTCTTCCTCCTTTGAAGGCTCTCCACTGCACGATACGACTGCTGCTTGTTCTTCTTGTGCTCATGGAACATTTGAAATGCCATCAATCACAATTGAGTCTGCACAATGCCACCATTAAATCAGCCTTGTGTATCATCCATGGTCAGCTTTCTCTTTCATTAGCTACCTCATGCTACCATCAGAACGGACTTAGTAGGTTGGAATCTAGTATTAAAGAATCGAGGGATCTCCAACTCATTTGGAAACTTTATTCTCACACATGACGCGATTCCAATCTATATCAAACTATCATTACAAGGCTTAAGAACATTGAGAAACTCTTTTTCAATCTCTATCTCACTAAACATTTTTGTAAGGAATACATGTATTAATCAGATTCAATAAACTATGAAGATTACAAGAGAATAAATAGTGACTAACCTAAACATAATCTAACAACTAGATGGGCCAAACCCAACGGTCTTGCGTGCCTTTATTATCTAATATCCCCTCTCAAACTCGCAATGTCGCAGCGGTAAACATTTAGAGTTTGTTAAACAAAAAATAAACTAAAGCTAAAAAACAAACAAAAAGTGGAGAGTGCAAACTCGGTGCTAGACGGAGTCTCAATCTGATGAAATCCAAACTCTAGCAAGGCCACAACAGTCATGTCTGAAACGAACGGACCAAAGTCATTGGAAAACCAAAAACAGAGCAGAGTAACATAACTATGGAGATAAACGAAAGTAGATTCAGACAAGCAGATGCAGAAAGAGCAGATTCAGGTAGACATATGCAGACAAAGCAGATTCAGGCAAACAGATGTAGACAGAGGCAGACTCAATAATAATCTTGACCCAAACTGTTGCAACTGTCTCAATCTAGATCATCTACTTTACCCCAATGGGATTTTCAGAAACTTAAGTTAATCCTAAATGGGTCTACCGGCGGGTAACATCTTTCAAAGGTGGTATTATTCTTTTATTTACATGTTTTGATATGATTATTACAATTAGTTTATAAAAATCTTAAATTTAGGTTTCAATTTTTCTACCTCAACAGCTTAGACAAACAAATAAACTCTAAAAAGTAAAGTATGTTAAAAGTCGAAATAGACCACTTTCGATATTTTGATTAAAAATAAGGGATGACCAAACCAAAAACCATTTGACCTAATGACCTGTGATATGTTAGGCCCATCATGACAAATGAGCCCAATTGACCCATGACCCATTTGACCTCCAACCCATTTTGACCCATGACTCAACCCGACTCGATCCACACACTTTGCCTCCTTATTCATATTTAGCTGTTAGTTATTTTAACTGGCAACTATAAAAAGTCCAATAATGTTGACATTAGATTCAAAGCACTGCCAGCAATGCAATGACATCAACTCAATCTTTTGTGAACCTTTGCATATAAAAAGTCCACACACTTTTAGTGAACCCATGCATGTCTCTTTCACGTGGTCCACATTCTTTGTGACCAAGTCTACTTGTTATGCACGTAAGAACATATCTGACTGTATATTGTTTAAACATACTAAAAAAAATCCACTTTATTTATTTCTTATGTTGACATTAGATTCAAAGCACTACCAGCAATGCAATGACATCAACTCAATCTTTTGTTATATAAATAGTGCCCAAAACTTAAACAGAAAACAAGCTTCAAACAAACAATCAACTCATGGCAAACAAAGTAGCAGAGCTCATATTCATCCCAATCCCAGGTGTTGGCCACATAATGTCCACTATTGGGATGGCAAAAGTACTCGTTAATCGTGATCAAAGGCTTTCTATAACAGTACTTATCATAAGCCCTCCTTTCACTTCTTTAGCTCTCGCTACCTACATTGATTCGTTGGCTAAGAATGCTATTGAACGAATACGCTTCATTGAACTCCCTCATGATGAATCCGCACCTAAGCTCAACCCAAAAGCCCCTTTTACTTCGTTTCGTGAATACGTTGATAGTCATAGCAAATATGTTAGAAATATTGTTGCTGATATGATAAACCAACCTCATTTTGGTCACCTTGTTGGGTTCGTTGTAGACATATTATCTAGCACTATGATAGATGTGGCTAATGAGTTTAATGTGCCAACATATGTGTTTTTCACTTCGAATGCTGCTTTTCTTGGATTTAAAGTGTATATGGAGACATTATGTGCAGATCAGAACCAAGATTATGTTATTGAGTTGAGTAAGGCGGAAGGTGAAATACTACTTCCGGGCTTTGTTAAGCCGGTACCTACAAAGGTATTGCCTCAGGTGTACCAGACAGAGGACGGGATGGACTTTTTGATGTATTCTATTAGGAAAATGAGAGAGGCTAAAGCGATACTGGTTAATACATTCTTGGAGCTGGAAACACACGCAATCAAGTCGTTCTCAAAGACCAACTTCCCGCCAGTGTATCCGGTGGGACCCATACTTAATCTAGACGGTGTTGCTGGAAAATCAGATGACAAAGATGTCATTACCTGGTTGGACGACCAACCACCTTCTTCCGTGGTTTTCTTGTGTTTTGGGAGTATTGGATGTTTTGAGGAGGTTCAAGTGAAGGAGATAGCATATGGCTTAGAGCGCAGTGGCTATCGCTTCGTGTGGTCCCTACGCCGACCCCCTCTAGCTACTCAGTCATTCAAAGTCCTCCCTGACGATTTTGCTGATCCAGGAGCAGTACTGCCAGATGGATTCCTGGAGCGCACCAAGGGAATAGGAAAAGTGATAGGATGGGCCCCACAGGTGGCGATGCTAGATCATCCAGCGGTGGGAGGATTCGTGTCCCATTGTGGATGGAACTCAATGTTGGAGAGTTTGTGGTTTGGTGTGCCAGTGGCAACATGGCCAATATATACTGACCAACAAATGAATGCATTTGAAATGGTGGTGGAGCTGGGATTAGCGGTCGAGATTAAAATGGATTATCAGAACAATGTGTTTAATCCAGAGGGCGATATGGTCATTATCACTGCAGAGGAGATAGAGAGAGGGATAAGACATCTGATGGTGGATGATGAGGTCAGAACAAAAGTGAAAGAGATGAGCAGATTGAGCAGGGCGTCGGTGACTAAGGGTGGCTCATCATATGCTTCAGTTGGTTGCCTCGTTCAAGATTTTACGAGTAACATCACATGAGTTCGGATTTTGTGTGTATTTTATTATCTATGTTATCAAATTCTGTTGTAAGAAGCTGATCCAGCATAAGCATGTTTTGTTTTGACCTTTATTTGAATTAGCATTAGATTGGACTTCTGAAAAGTCAAACTGGGTTTAACTCTTGATACCAATCTAATAAAAACATTCACATATGGTTTTGGATACTTCTCACTCTTTATGCTCCAACTAAACATCATGTCATCATAAAATGATTTTACTCAAAAGCATGTCAAAACATAATTCTTAAACAGTTGACCCATACTCACAGTTAGACTTTCTATAATTACCATCTTCCATATTTCTTTATTTCTAATCAGTTACAAGAAAATTAATTATATGCTCTTTGCTGCTTGCCGGTTTTACTTTAGCTTTCTCCTTGTCTTCTTTGTTGATCCTCACCAACACAACCACCGCCAAATCAATTGCAACATTTTGTCTTATAATGATTATGTATCCCTGACATGGGCTGCTTCAATCAGGGTGCACGCAGATTTTTCTACTCCGCCACTCTAATCCTTATTCAAGAAAAACTACCCGGGACCCCTAATTTCCAGCTCAGCCTCATCGTAACGAATTCAACTAGTTTCCTGATAATTTTTTCTGTTAATGCTCCCAACATACTTTCATAGCCACAATTCTTCCTCCTTTGAAGGCTCTCCACTGCACGATACGACTGCTACTTGTTCTTCTTGTGCTTATGGAAAGTTTGAAATGCCATCAATCATAATTGAGTCTGCACAATGCCACAATCAAATCAGCCTTGTGTATCATCCATGGTCAGCTTTCTCTTTCATCAGCTACCTCATGCTACCATCAGAATTGACTTAGTAGCTTGGAATCTAGTATTAAAGAATCGCGGGATCTCCAACTCATTTGGAAACTTTATTCCCACACATGACACGATTTCAAACTATCATTACAAGGCTTAAGAACATTGAGAAACTCTTTTCAAGCTCTATCTCACTAAACATTTTTGTAAGGAATATTGAAAATGTATTAATCACATTCAATAAACTATGAAGATTACAAGAGATTAAATAGTAACTAACCTAAACAAAACCTAACAACTAGATGGGCCAAACCCAATGGTCTTGCGGGCCTTTATTATCTAATACCCCTCTCAAACTTGCATTGTTGTAGCGGTAAACATTTAGAGTTTATTAAATAGAAAATACACTAAAACTAAAAATAAACGAAAAGTGGAGAGTGCAAACTCAGTGCTAGACGGAGTCTCAATCCGAAAAAATCCAAACTCCAACAAGGCGACAACAGTCAAGTCTGAAACAGACAGACCAAAGTCATTGCAAAACCAAAATCAGAGCAGAGTAACATAATTACGGAGATGAACGAAAGTAGATTCAGACAAGCAGATGCAGAAAGAGCAGATTCAGGTACACATATGCAGACAAAGCAGATTCAGGCAAACAGATACAGACAGAGCAGACTCAGGCAGACAGGTGCAGACTCAGTAATAATCTTGACCCAAACCATTGTAACTGTGTCAATCCGGATCATCTACTTTACCCAACGGGATTTGCAGAAACTTGGAAGTTAATCCTAAATGGGTCTACCGGCAGGTAACATCTTTCAAAGGTGGTATTGTTTCTTTTATTTACATGTTTTGATATGATTATTACAATTAATTTATAAAAATCTTAAATTTTTTAGGTTTCAATTTTTCTACCTCAATAACTTAAACGAACAAATAAAAGGTTAATAGACAAATATGTTACCAAAGTTTGCCAAAAAATGTTTGCCTAAATTACTAAAGTTTAAAACGTTACAAATAGGTTACTAAAGTTTGATCTCCGGTTACATAAGTTACCGAACCTTTTAAATGCTAATGACAAGGACCGTTTTGTTCTTAAAAAATAAGCCATGTCATCATTTAAAAGGTTTAGTAACTTATGTAACCGGAGACCAAACTTTAGTAACCTATTTGTAACGTTTTAAACTTTAGTAACTTAGGCGAACATTTTGGCAAACTTTGGTAACATATTTGTCTATTAACCTACAAATAAACTATAAAAAGTTATGTTAAAAGTTGAAAAAGACCATTTTCGATATTTTGATTAAAAATTAAAGGTTGACCCGTACCAAACCCATTTGACATGTGACCCGTTGGGCCCATCATGTCAAATGAGCCCAATTGACCAATGACCCATTTGACCTCCAACCCATTTTGACCCATGACTCAACCCAAACCCTTATTCATATTTAGCTGTTAGTTATTTTGAGGTGCGATTCTAAAGAAAGTCATAAAATTTAAAAAGTCTACAAAGCCAATTAGCCTGTGACATATCCCCCACCAACTTTATCCCTCTCCCTCCATTTTTTCTTCATATTTTCGGTTAAGGGGCATTTGAGTCATTTGACTCGTTTTTTTAATTCCACCCTAAACTTCAAACGCAAATAGTTTTCAATCGACAAACTTTTTCGAAAAACCGATTTCACTACAATTTTTACAATTGAATCCTCTTTAATTTGATATGCATTTTGATATATAAATCAAAACTTTTTCTTTTCTTTTCTTTTCTTTTTTTAGTTTTTTTTAAAGATTTCAAGTGGGTTATTATTTTCTTGAAATTTTTGGCATATTCAACCCTACTTTTGTCTAATTTAAAAATTGAATTACGCAAAACTTAAAACACAAAAGTTATAGGCTTTTGGCCGTTCTTTACCCAGAAATTTGAATCACTCAATTTCGATATGATATGAGTGAAATATCGCATTTTAAAAATAACGTTTTACACATATTTAGTGCACACAAAGTGTTTGATAAAATGCCTAAAAAAGATTTTTCTTATAAAAGTACATTTAAATGCACTAATTGGTGTATCACAATACATGATGCGCGTGGATTGCAACACGCACTACGTTTTACCTCTCGAGGGATCTCGAGAAGCTTGCAATCCCCACCAGGCAGTGTACCTGACCGATGTAGTATAGTGAAGTGGCAAGTACCGGGGGATTGATCGTTCTCTCACAGGGAATAGTGTTCGTTAGGCTAAAAACTACTCTAATCTAGGTCTAAGGGTGGAGGAAGATTCTTTTTGTATTTTTATATTTTATGAAAGCAGTAAAATCTCTGGTTTTGGAGGATAGGGCGGAATTAGTTGCTAGTCAACTAACCCAAATTATCTACTTCTAAGCTACTTATATTTTTGTATTTTTTTTGTTTAGAGAAAATCAGTGGTGGAGAATAGTGTTTACTTAGATTTCATTACTCCCTAACTATCTTTTACCATGTGACTAGTATGTTGAGTTTGCTTGGATGACGGNGTGTTTACTTAGATTTCATTACTCCCTAACTATCTTTTACCATGTAATTAGTATGTTGAGTTTGCGTGGATGACGGGTGTATTCCTAACAAGTCGTAGGGAGTGCGTTCAATTCCCTAACTCTATAAGTTCCTACCTAACTCTATGACGATACGTCAAGCATCCTATCATGAGCTCACCGATAGCAACCTATGCATGAAATACTACCTTAAAATCGATTAACGCACATACGATTCACGTTTCTTAAGACGTTCAAGCTTGTTACCGTATAGGAGGTTAGCCAGCTTTCCCAAGTCTAACGTAGATGAAACATTCACCCAAACACAATCACAACATACACATCACATGATAATCAATAGTTAGGTTTCATTAGATCTAAGCAAACACAAAGTAAATTAGCCTAGCATGTTGAAAGAAAGACAAGTACAAGTATATATCACACAACACATAGACATATTGTATGAATAAAGACTTATCTTGGATTAAACATGCAAGTTAGAGGGGTTAGGATACCCTCTAAGGTCTGTAATACATGTACTAGGGTTTAACCCTAAAGTTCTCCACTCCAAAATTCCTCTTTAAATAAGAAAAAACGTTCTATATATATAGAAAACACGGGCTGACGGCGTCAGCCCAATAGGTGACGTCGTCAGCTCGAGGGAGTATTGGATCTTCCCATTCTTCCTCTTCGTAGTTTGCTAAGTCCTCAATGACTTTCCAGCACTTATCTACGTGAAGTTTGCTTAATCTCCCATTGGCGGCGTAGTCTATGGCCCTTTTTGTCTGGTGATCAACACCATCATAAAAGATTTGAATCTTGAGCCAAAGTTCTATGCCGTGGTGAGGGACTTTGTGAAGTAAGTCTTTGAATCGGCTCCATGCCTCATAGAGAGTTTCGCCTTGATGTTGTTGGAACATCAAGATGTCGCTTCTAAGTTTGCTATTTCTCCCCGGTGGGAAAAATTGGGCAAGGAAGAGAGTGGTTAGGTCGTCCCAAGTGGTGATGGATCCTGCGGGTAAGCGCTCAAGCCATTGACTAGCTTGGTCACGTAGAGAGAATTGAAATAGGCGTAGTCGGGTGGTCTCTCGGGTTTCAACACTAAGGTCTATGGAATCTACGATTTTGAGGAAATCCTTAAGGTGTTGATTTAGGTCTTCGGAACGAAGCCCATGGAATGCGCATCCGCTTTGCACCAACCGGATGGTGTCGGATCTCAAGGGTGTCACATTGGCTCCTTGGTTGAGCTCAATGGTGTTTCGATAGCCTTGGTGGCTAGGTCGGGAATACTCTCCTAAGGT
>LBNU01000104.1:49334-63275 GCA_014162995.1 Artemisia annua
TTTTTTAATTTGCATTTAAGTCGCCTTAAATCACTAGATTTTTCACCTTAGTTATAGTGATTGATTTTTGTCCACACACACACACACCATATTCTATTCAACACTCTTTGACTCAGGAATCTTTTCATTCACAGGATATCACACTCCAGGGAACATAACGAACCCGGGGAATCATTGTATTCTCCAGGATACATTTGCATTCTTCTCCCAGGCTGTTTGACTTTTATACTATTAGCCATTCACAAGTGGTTGAGAAATAAAACCTGACTGTTTGGGGCTAGACCAATTACCTGTTATCATCTACGATAACAATCACATGTGATTTTGGTGTAAATCACATGTGATTTGGCACATGTGATTCCAGCATAAGTATTAATATATTTTTTTCCTGTTTTGTAATAAGGTTTTGCGTTCTGTTGAAGACGAGTCAGTGGAATGTACTTGTAGGCATTTTCTTCTATTCGGATTTCTATGTCGCCACATATTCTGTGAAGAACCGTCATATTGAAGTGACTCCAGAAAAGTACTATTTGAGGCTTTGGAGAATGGATGTAATACCACTTGCATTGAGAAGAAATACAAACAGATATGGAGAAAAAAAGATGAAACAATGGTGGTGTGAAAAGGAGCATGTAGAAAAACCAGAAGATAAATAGCAATAGAAGCTAGATCTAAGCCGAGAAAGAAATGTGGATGCTGCGGAAAGAGGACTAATGAGCACACAACAAGTCAACATGTGCGTTAAATCTAAAGATTCATTGCAAAACAATTGAAATTGGCTAAACAAGTGGCTAATACTTATTGAATTTCATATTTTTATTTATTTTAATATTCTAGTTTTTCATTTTATTTGAACTTCTGCAAAAGTGTTATATTGATTTTAATTTGAATATATGGAATTTTACTTGAATACTATTTTGTTTGATGTTCTCGCAGATTTGGTATTACACTAAATAAAATCACTTGTGATTCATCTCAAAATAACATGTGATTTTCTTGTAAAAAAAACTCATACGATTTTCATATCAAAATCACATGATCTAGATGTATAACTTGCCCAGGCTACGACCATCGGTTATCATACTTACCCAAATTAAGAACACATGTGTTAAAACATTAAACAAAAGACCAGTTAATAAAAATACGAATTGTTCAAATATCATTACATACTTTTAATAAGATCATTACAACTTGTCTAGAATACGATAAACAAACTACGACTATAAACATATACTATCTTATTTTTAGCCCTCTCTTATTCGGATTCGCTCTCAGACTCATAAAACTCTTTTTTCTTTCTGTGTATGGGTAAAACACAAGTATAATTCTAACAAAAAATTTAATCCAAATGAAGAACCATAGAGGGGGGGGGGGTGAATACGGTCTTTTCGGCTTCTTCGAAGTTTAACGACTTCAAGCCTCAAAGATCAACAAGTGGTTGTACAACAAATCCAACAACCACAATCACAACCAATGTATATAAAGCATGTAAAGAGACACCACGATATATACTGGTTCGGGATGGGGGATTTATACCATCCGTACGTCCAGTTGCGAATCCACGACACGATACTCTTCACTAGTATAATCCTTTCGGTGGACTACAAACCGTTACAATTCACTCCACCGATATTCCCTAATATCGATGCTTACAAAGAAGGAGTTACTCCTACGGTATTCCGCCCTCGGAAACCACCCAAAAGAATCTCGTGATTCGACTTCACCTAAGTGTCACCAAGACCACTACCAAAACTTCCCACCGGAAGTATCAAACCCCAACTAGATCCCCAATGGTCTAGGCTTGGTCACCAAGACACAAGACTTCCCTTACAACCAAATTGAATGAATAATAGATTGTTTTTTCAATCAAGCCCTAACCTAACCTAGAGATTTGATTGTAGTAGAAAGGGTAAAGATAAGAAGACCCTCGACACAATCACAAGAGTGGATTAGGTTCTTGTGATTCTTCCCTTGCAAGGAGATGTGTTCTTTCAAAGATGTTAGTGTGAAAACTAAGAACACAAGATATAATTAGAGGAGTAGAAAGAAAGAGTGTAGAGAGAAAGAGTAATAGCAAGGGGTGAGGAATACAAGAGCCAAGGTGGGGTATTTATAGGCCAAGACCCAACTTGGGAAAATTTTACCGATCCCGGCGCGTTGTCCACGCGTCAATGCGTGGGTGACGCGCCAGAGGTATTGTAAGAATTTTCCCAAACTTGGGTGTTGGTCTTTTAAATACCTAACCTTGCTAAACCCCCAATTGTACTTCACACACTAAACCTTAACATTAATCAATCTAAGGTTTACCAACTCAAATAGCCAATTTGGAAAATGTTTTGTGAAGTGTTTATAAGAAATCAATTATCAAGGATAGAAAGAGTAGAAGAGATAATTGAGTAGGGGTAGAATGGGTATTCCTCACATGGCATAAAAGAGAGAAGAGAATATGCCATGGATATTCCTCTATAGAGAAGAGTGAGTGAGGTTGGGTTAAGAACTAACCATGGTTAAGTTAGGAGTAACCAAGGTTGGGTTAGAAAGAAGTGTGTAGAGAATAAACCATGGTTAGGATAGAAAGTGAACCATGTTTAGGTTAGAGGGTATATCCAAGGGAATATTCCATCCTTGGTGAGGTTAAGAGTTAACCATGGTTGGGTGAGAAATGGGTATGTAAAGAATAAACCATGGTTAGGTTAAAGGGTATATCCAAGGGAATATTGCTTCCTTGGTGAGAAAGTGTGGATGTTGGTGTGGTTAAGAGTTAACCATGGTTGGGTGAGGGTGAGTTGAGAACTAACCATAGTTGGGTTAGAAGTGAACCATGGTTGGGTTAAGAGAAGAATATTCCAAAGGATATTCCATTTCTTGGGGAGGAAGGAGAAATGGATGGTTGAGATGTGTTTGTTTGAAATGGATGGTTAGGATCAATGGGAGCCTATGTTTGGGATTCAAATAATTGCCCATGTGATGAAATAGAGGTGAAGATATAAAGAGATAAGGTGGTGAGTTGTATTGTGTAAGGTGTGATGAGACATGATTAGATGGGGAGCCTTTGGTTGAGATGGCTAGTATGTGAGGGAGGAAAGGATTGTGAGGAGAGTGTGTGTAATTTGAAACTAAAGGTGTTGGGAGTGTAAGGAATATGTTGTAAGGATGGGATGTGTGTAAGAGTGAGTTGTATGTGTATGGGAATATAAGGTTTGATGAGATGTGTGTAAGGAATATGTAAGATGATTAGATAGGGAGCCTTGTGTGTGTGAAGAAGGGTATGTGAGTGAAGTGTGTGTATTTTGAATGTAAAGGTATGTGTATGTGTGTGTGTAGAAAAGTGTATATGGGGAATGTATAAAGTGAATGGAATATTGTAAAAGAGAATATTGTGTGGGAGTTTGTGAAGAGGCAAAGGTACACTTTTGTAAGAAGGGTGTAAGGGAATATTAAGAAAGTGTTGGGGATAAGATTTGGTTATGTAAATTGTGATTAAGAGGAGATTAAGAAATAATCCAATTGTCATTAAGAAAGAAAAGGGTTTAGACAATTGTGATTATAAGTTGAGAAAATCAAAGGTTACTTATAATCTCAAGTAACTCAACGTCGAGAATCCATAATCTCATAACTCGTGACTTTCCACGACTCGACGTTGTCAACTAACACCTTGGTACAAACAAGCCAAGTGCTTTGCCTTGATGTAAAGCATATCCCATGCGGGAAAGGATGCGTTTACGCAAAGTGACCTTTGACTTACTTTGACCAATAAGGGAGTAAACCCGTTACGTGATTAGAGAAGATGTAAGTACGGGATATGAGCATATGGATGCTTTCACGTGATGTTACGTGAAATATATAAGCTCCCTAAGTTTAGAAAAGCCTTGGCTAGAGGCAAGAGTTAGAAAACATGAGTTGGTGTTTTCCCGTAAACGAGTGTTCTAAAAGTTGGATCTCTCTAATCCCAAACTCGTTTCGAGTGTTCTCAATCAAGCACATAACATATTCATACCTGAATTGAAAGATCCACATTTGTCGGGTAAGGGGAAAGCCGACTTTCAAAATTCGTCCCGAACCATACAGTAGCCTAGCGCGTCAGCCACGCGTCAACGCGTGGCCAGCGCGCCAGGAGCAGTTATGTGGTTCGGGGAATTTTGGCTACCGTTTGTTATTTTATGTGTTTCGAAGGTTTATTTGTCATCATTAAAACATTAGGAGATCTTGACAATATTGCCTCAACAATCTCCCCCTTTTTGATGATGACAAATAAATTCCGAAAGCAAATAAAATTACAAAACGTAGCAAAGACAAAGCGCGCCTTTGGTGTAGCTTGCGTCTTGATCTTGCCTTGTAATTTTGTGAAGCCTTTGTATCTTTTACTTCACGCTCTTGCTTTCTTTCTCCCCCTTTTGTCGAATCAAAAAGGCGGGACCTCCAATCAAGCCAGGTTGTGAACTTGGGCCTGTGGAATAAATGGGCTAGCTTGTATATGCACCCAAACGTGCTCCCCCTTGAACATAGCTCCCCCTAGATCGTTGCTCCCCCTTGTTCTAAGATGGGGATCCATGGGTCAAGAGCCTCACCTTTGTGGTGGCCTAGCTACATAAAACAACACGCAACAACCAAACAATTCTCACATGTGGAAGGTCCAATATGGGTTAGGTTACCATTTGGAAACTTTCAACATGGGTTAGTCCAATCATGCCACTATATCACATAATAAAATCAAGCACTTATATGCACAACATAACCATATAGTTATTCATGGGACAAATTCATCAATCATGCATCAATATGTCACATACTCAAGTAAGCCTAATGCATATTCAAATTAAAGCACATAGTTTCACATTTAAACACTTTACGAGAGCAAAGCACGGCCTAAATTTTCCAGGTGAGATGCGATAGATATCTAATTACTTTTAATTGCATGTGTGCCTAGACTTAATTCGTGACATCTACACAAAATCCTAATTGTAAATGAATTCAACTTTAGGTGCATTCTATTGAAAGGTTTTGTGCAATATTTTCACCAATAGTGTGAGTATGATCATAAATAATCCAAAGGTAAGAAGACTAACCAAAATTATAGATTGTATACTATGTTTTCTAACACAATCCAATTTAAAACATGAGAAGGCATACTAAGTATATACGCAAGGCAATCATACTCAATACCTTAATTATGCCAATTATACGAATGACCTAAACACAAGTTACTTCCAAATAACAAGTCATGGCATAAGGGGATTCCTAAGAAAGTAAATAGCACCGTATATTACTCTCCCCTAGATTAACACAACCGCTCAATGTTAACCCTTTTATGATGTTATAGTGACCTCAAAAACTACAACATATCTATTATCTTCGGAAACAAATTAATTATAATCCCATTCATGCCTTTCACTTAATTCCTAATCGCATGAATTAAGCTTTAAGAGCTTAATATCATCTAAATCAAGTACAATCTAGAATGCCTAGAATATCCTAGATCTAGAAAAACATGAAGATGTGCACCATTCACATTTCCTTCAATTACCTCATTTTAAAACTTATTTTCCTAAAATTTGAAGATGCATGCACAACGAACGATCATGAGTGGATAGTGTAAAAATTCATATTATGCAATTAAGCACATTATGTATAATTAAAGATAATATGTTGGTGTTGTGAGCTCACGATATGCTATCATTAATAGTTATGCAAGCAATTAGCATGTTAGCAACAAGCATGAAATCAAGGCAAGTAGGCATGTAAGCAAATAGCATCAAAACATGTTTCTCATGTAAGCACATTTCTTATACAACTACTAAGCATATAGCATGTATAAAATATCTTTGTAGGTAAGCACATAAGCAAGTAGTATTTAAAACATGTTTTTCGTTCAAGCATATTTTTCATATTATTGCTTAATAACATTAACAAGTAAGCATGTAACCACATAGTATCTAACCTATCATCAATTAATCATTATGACATATAACTAAGCATACCATCATAAGTAGCAAATGTCACATACAAACACTAGTAGGCATATACTCATCTATCACAAAAGTCGCTCAAGTATGTCATGCAACTATCCACATGAAGTCTAGGATGATGTTCTTAAAAGTTTGGTAAGTGATATTTCCTTTTAGATGTTTGATGGTATAATTGTTGGTTTGTTATTTCCCTTGATTTGAAACAACTTACTTTTGTTTTAAGTTCCAAAAATCTCAATTCTTTATTGGTGTTTTTGGTTGAAATTGGATTATCAAGAAACACAAGTTAGTTCCTATAATTATGCATGCATGATACCTCCTATTATAGTTGATTGTGTATATATATATATCCTTGATCATCATTTTGGAATTTAAATGATTTTATTTTCACACAATATAGATCTTACATCTTATCATGCATGTACCAAGTGCAAGTATTTTCATGCAAGAGATCCCAAGAGTGTGGTTGTTTGTGCATAGAAATCAATTGTATATTTTATTATTAGATACACAAACTAGATCCTATAAACCATCAAACATGTATAGAAAGTCAATATACAATGCATGATGTCTCCGGTTTATAGTTTGTTGTGTAGTACGTCGACATTAATAATCCTTATTTGTCACTTGCATCAACAAAATAAGTTTCTAAGACTTCAGATGAACTACTTAGTTTATCAAGTCTATTCATCGGGTATTTTAGTTTGTTATGCAAAGCCATACCAAATTCAATCTACGGGAATTCTCTTCAACTATGTAAATAGTTTGTATGTTTGCATAAATGTTTATCTTTTCTTTTCTACCCTAAAACACATGCCATATAAATTGAACATCTAGAGTTAGATATAAAATCTTCAACACAAATGTAAGTTGTGATCCAAAATTTTATCTAATCTTGGTAATTTGACACAAGTGACTTTCAATTCTAACAATCGTAATAGAATACATTGTGTCAAATTTTTTTGTCCATCACACATAGTATAGACATGTAGAATCTAGGATATTATCAATCAATATTTGAATAATGAATTGATAGATATCTTTCCTCTCGGAAATCATGTATTAAAATTTCCTTCCATGCCTTCACATAAGTCCTAATCACATAAGCACATAAGCTCTAAGAGCACCTAAAGGATTTTGCAAAAGACTTCTAGACATATTACTTTAATTAAAAAGATTGTTTTCCCATTTCTAAGTATTTGTTAGCTTGTTTTATGTTTAGAAATGTTAATAGGGATGTAGCCTCTCGTAATTTTCTCCGAATAATAATATGCTAAAACCTATGATTTTCAGAAATCATCCAGTAAATTAATAAACATTTTAACCGGTAACAATTTTTTTTTAGTTATGCTATGCTATTTTAATCGCAACGAGTTTTGTGATTACTGTTTACCTAGGAACGCTCACACACAACCCTTGATAGTCTAAGAATCGCAAATTTAATTGAAAACCTTTAACGTTTAATATTTAACGTTTACATGTTTCGTCATTTAACCACACACGTTCAAACAAATTCCCGAGCTCTTGAAACTTTCCACTAACACCTAATAAATATTTTGGAACTCGACGTGACACCCAAACCTTGGTAAATGGGCCTACGTGACCCATTGGGCCACGGCCCACTTCCTTTGTCAACATAACACAACCAAACGGACCATATTGTTTTCTTTTTCTTTTTCCTCTTCGTGGCCCAGTCCACACACACAAGCCCAACTCATCCAAAACCCAAGTAAGCCCATAACCCCTTATATTATTTTCGTGTAACCCTCCCAACACCCGTTTGCTTTGGCCTCGATGCTCACTAATTTCCTTAACGATCCCCATATATTTTTACACATCCTAAATCACCTCGCTACTAAGAATTACGAGGGCCAAACCATTTTCAAAATCGAGTACGTTTACTCCCTCAAAACCGAGCAAAGCTTAGCTCCAAAAACCCTTTCACAAATTTGCATCAAACATTATATTTCGAATAAACCTTACTCGTTTAACTCCCAAACTTCCTAAAACCTCACAAGCTCCTCCGTTAACATGTTTAACACATGTTTAATGTGTCTTTGACCATCAAAAACTCCTAAACGAGATCACAACAAACCATAATGATGGTTCTTTGTTCTCTTCTTCTCAGCAAAACATCAACAAGGACGAACCTTGCAACTACTACCCTATTCACTTGTTTTGACTCCATGGTATTCATGAACTAGCATTTGACCACGTTTTTAAGGAGTTGACATTCCTTAAATACCAACAAAAGATCAAACGCAAACCATGGAAGATTTTGTTGTTTTATTTTGATCGGTTTGTGCACAAGGACGATTCAACTTACTTACCTTACTATTCTCCTCCTATTCTTCGTCCTAATATCATCATTTCATCCTCAAAACACGTTTTCTATTCACTATATAATCCCATGCATGCAACGAGTCCATGCACACCTCAAAAACAATCACCACACAAAATATTTTCTAAGTCTTTCTAAGGCCTTGAGGCCGAGTAACTTGGTCAATTTTTGGTGGTATTCGAACCAAGCAAAGGGTTAGCAAAAACTTGCTTCCATAACTTTGGTGTGCCAAGCAACGACTTACACTCTCATTAGAGCTCAGTTCTCCCTCTACGTCTCGTTCTACCCTCCATTTTGTGGTGAGGTGAGTTCCTTTCATGCTTTTTCATGAAATAACTAACATTTCTATTTCGTTTGCATACCATTTACTTTACTACGTTATTTCGTTAAACATAAACACGACACCTACATTTTGTTTGTTATACTACATGCTTACTAGGTGGTTAACAAGATTACATAAGTATTCGACACATATATTAACATATAAACACTTTATTTGACACGTTTACATGTTCCCTTGACCCATTCGAAAACCTCCCCAACACTTAAGATTATTTTGAGTCCAAACTATTTTCAGAAAACAACCTATGTCACTCCAAATCGACCTCGTCATTTCCAAACGAAACACATAACATAGCATTTTTAAGGTCTCATCCCATTCTTCATACACCAAAGAAACGAGTTGCGTAAATTGCTAAACATAATTAGCCCATTTAATCACGTTCCCAGCCCCAAAGCATATCGAGTAAAACCATTTTCTTAAAACCTTAAATCTTATACGTGGGCCTTATAAGCCCATAAGCTGTTTTACAAGCTTATTGTGTAAGCTGGTCCAACAAGCTTTGGTCCAATGTTTTTATAACACTAAAATGGGCCTAATCTCAAGCCCAATACTTTCCTAAACCCAACGGACCTAAAAATGTTATTGGGCCTTGTTTCAACACTCGTTAAGGCCCATAAACACAAAAATAAGCTCTCTTTTAAAAATGAGCTGTTTTATAAGCTAAATAAATCCTTTTTAAACTTATTTGGAAAATAAAAATGTTAAGTTTTCAACTTGGTGAAAATTAGACTTGTTTTGCAAATATTTTGAGCCGAGGGACTAAAACCGTCAAAATGAGAAACTAATGGTAAAAACTATCATTTTGATATTTTGTGATGAAAACTGTAAACCTAGAAACTTTTGGGTATAAAATGTAAATATATAATTGTTGATACATAATCTGGCGCGGGCTGGATTTGACGACTCTCCCTGGACCGTTAGTCGTCTTCTCGAACCCTGAGTAGACCTGTCAACAAAGAGAACCCGTTAGGAGTGGACCCGAGGCCGTAGCCCCGGGATCCACCTCCGACGGTCAAGTTAGTATTGATGCGATATAGCATTCAAGAGTTAGGTTTAGAGTAACCTGTTATGTTCTGCGAAGAAGGGAATCCCATACCTATATTTATAGGACATGGATTAGGGTTTAGGCGTAGAGTGGGTCGCTGTCTGCCGGGCCTGGCCCATTCCAGACTATACATCCACAAGCCCCCCAAGTCTAGTGTGACATAGTGCATGGCTATGTTATGCTAGACTTAAGTTCTGTTCATGGCCGCGTAGGCCCAATCAACCATGACGGCATGGCCCATGTGTGCGCAACTCAGGTGTGCACATGGGACGGACTATACTGCTCAGCCCAAATGCGACAGTGCGCACTTGGCCCATGGCGCAGTCCTGTTTAGCCCATTAGACTATATCCGAATCCGCGACCTTGTAGGCGCGTCCGCGGTGACCTGAGTAACACCCGTTCTTACATGACGGGGAGGGATGCACATATGCTAGGTTTCCCGCCACAGTGTGACAGTAAAGACCCCGTAAGAAGAACACGTAGTTCTATAGCTGGGGTAACACTGACATTGCGATTATGAGAGTCTCACAATGGTGAAGGTGGATCTCGTATGCTGCATCCTGGGTAAGGGCGTACCTTTTGTACCAGTAGCGATGCAGCATGGTGCGACAGAAGACATGCTTCTGTGGCAAAGGTGCGCGCTGTGCGCGACAAGGAGGTGCGAACATTACATCCGTCTTTACAACCGACAGAGGACGTCTCCCCTGCGGCAAGATGGTGCGAATATTTAAATCCGTCTTTGTACCGGGCTTGCAATACCTCTTACGTACGATCTGCTTCCAAATATACCTGAGTGACGCGTACGGAAACAGTGGTATTATATACCCTGGTAGCCCCCCAAGTTTGATGGTGCTACTCTTGTAGGAGCATTAAACTTAGTTATTCAAATCCTGAAAAACACTTAATGCAAATATTAAAAGTATATGCCGCGAATCGCAACATATAAAACCTAATAAAGTTAAAGATTAGCGTGAAGCAATATATAGCACATAGCATGTGAAATTAACACATAAGAGAAGTAGTAGTGCGAATTACACCTATCGTGAGGTTTTACAAACTACATTAATAATGAATTGTTGTTTCAATCACACTGTGACCGTGACCAATAGTTTCAATTGCACGAACAGACGCAGATGGATGTATCGTGACCACATAGACCCGAACGTGTTAGGATGATCGCAGATGAACATAACATGACCACGGCTTTTGTCCAGTGCGCTCATGGCGATTGACTAGCATCGTGGTGCCTGTTCAATAGCACGTAGCTAATCTGCGAAGATGTCCGAACGCACGACCTAACGCGGGTAGATTTATCGTGACTGCGTCGTGCAAACAAGCATACCAAACGTAAAAAACATTATGTGCGCTTATTAATTCGCGGCGAAAAGATAAAGTAGGTCCGATCATGCGGACTTAGTGCGACTATAGATAAAATCGTGTTTACCAAGTTAAAAGATTTACATAAAATCTTATGAATACTTAAAAGATAACATATCTTAACGCATGAATACCGCATCGGCTGGGTTTTAAAGTGCAACCCAAAAAAATACAAAGTTTTAAAGTTACCGGCTTTTGAACTCGATGGTTGCTTTCCGGTGATGTGAGAGCACGAAACTTGTCGTAGTCATGTCCCACGGATGGCGCCACTTGTTGATACATAATCTGGCGCGGGCTGGATTTGACGACTCTCCCTGGACCGTTAGTCGTCTTCTCGAACCCTGAGTAGACCTGTCAACAAAGAGAACCCGTTAGGAGATGACCCGAGGCCGTAGCCCCGGGATCCACCTCCGACGGTCAAGTTAGTATTGATGCGATATAGCATTCAAGAGTTAGGTTAAGAGTAACCTGTTATGTTCTGCGAAGAAGGGAATCCCAGCTCTATATTTATAGGACATGGATTAGGGTTTAGGCGTAGAGTGGGCCGCTGTAAACCTTGAAACTTTTGGGTATAAAATGTAAATATATAATACTTTTGGACTAAAATATATATAAATATATATTTTGGACTAACGGTGTAAAGTTATACCGTTAGAGGGTTAAAAGCGTAAATTTGGAAAACTAAAAGGATTTTTTAGAAAATATAAATTTTATGAATTTATATTAATATTTTATATATACATTTGATTTTAATAAATTATTTCGATCAAGCACTTTTCGTCGAGTAACTATATATATATATATATATATATATATATATATATATAACAGGAGGCGTTACACGTGTAATGCCACCTCATTGCCTAGTCATTGCCATGTAATTGTCATTAGCAGCCATGTCATCACATTCTTGCCATGTAAGCAACTTTTGTTGCCACCTAAGCATGCATTTATATATTTATATAATTTATTTTTATTTATTTGAATTTCAACATTTTTTTTCATTTATTTCATTGAAAAATTTCGAATTTAATTTGTTTAAAAAAATGCATGCTTCAAGATTTGAACCTAGGTCTATTAGTCCATAAATAAACATGATTTACCACTAGAACAACACATTTTTTTGTTTATATCTTGCAAGCCCATATCTATAAACCTATGCAACCAATTATTCACAATTTTAATAAGATAAGTATGAGAATATCCCTAATCAAACATATAAACAAACGTAAAAAATTATGACGGTTCATTCATAATATTCTTTTTTTCAAAACCCTAATATCATTTTTTTAAAGATTTTATTACTTTTGTTTGTTTATGTTTCAGGCTTGCAGAGTTTTATGAAGATTATTGTTTAACATGCGACAATATATTTTGTTTAAAGTACTAAATGGTTGTGTATTTATTGGCTTAATTTGTGTTTTGGCTTTTGCAGTTCTTTTGGAGATACTTTTCTACGCTGCAGTTATGGAAATAGTATAGAAGGTACGTATATTTTTTATGTGCTTTTCAAACTTCTGATGTGCTCTTCAATTATGCATGTGTCTGTTACTTTTATGACTGTATAACAAGTGTGGCTTTGGTGGGATGATTTGTTTGCTACTTTTGTGAGGTTTAATTTCAAAAGCTAAGAATTAGTAACAAACACCCATTGAATGTAAAAATATCTTTATTAATTTTATGTTTCCTATAAAAGATTCATGGTAGTGTTGTTTTCTTAATGTAGTGTAATTTTTGAAGTTTAAATAGCTTTAATAGCGCGGGTTCAGCATCCGTTTATTGTCGAGTTTAAGGAAGCTTGGGTTGAGAAGGTGTGGCTTCAAGTGGAAATAGTGTGTGTCGGCCCATGTGGTTTAGGTGTAATCAACCGGGCCAAAAAGACCAAGTCTTTTGACGATGCAAATTTAGCAACAAACACATGAGGTGATTTTGAACTTATAATTTGTGTACGTTGTGTCAATTTTTATTGATTAGCAATTTGTTAATAATTCCGCTTAAAAACGTTATTTAATTTTAGATCTTTGCTAAGTTTTGTTAATAACCAAAGTGTAAACTTTATTTTAAGTAAAACATGAATTTTGTTAAGGTCTTGCATAACAGATTTTTGCTACATTTACATTTCATATAAAACACAACATTTCATATTTCTTAAATTAGAAATGTCAATCACATTTATGGCCAAGTTTTGTCATATCACATTTAATAGGAAAGATTGTGGTGGATTGGACTAAAAATGTTCTTCACAAGGTTTGTGGTGTTTGACTCTCCATAGGTTTACACAAGTTTTGATGTTTGACCAAGTATTATTATGTGATGTGACTTTGGATGGTTTGGCAAGTTATGGCAAAATATAATGCAGACCTGGCGGAACCCTCGTGGTACCACGGGCGGAACCTTGTGAGGGTTCCGCTATCCGCCAGGCTTGAAGTTTGTTTTGATATAATAACAAGCCATTTGCTAGCATTTTTTCTTTATCACTTCTCATCTATTTTGCACATAATTCATCTAAACCTTAACCTCTTCCATTGTTGTGAATACTCTTTTTTGTACAAAGAAGTTTCACAAGTACATAATAAAGTTACAAGTATTCAACCAACGTTGCAAGACTTGTTAGCATTAGCATTGATGTAGACTTTTGTAGTTTACACTCATTTGATTGTGTGTTATATTGTGATCCGATCGGTTAATATTTTAGGTCCGTTAAAATACATAGTGTTACGGGAGTGGTGTACCGCTGGTAAAGAACTCCGACCATCTAGCTTAGTGTCGGTAAAATTGTAAGCGACGTGTAGTTTTTTCCGCCGGATAAAGGAGCTGCTTGACTAGTGAAAGAAACTCTCGAGTTGGATAGATACTCGGGCGTGGGACC
>LBNU01000106.1:3804-15510 GCA_014162995.1 Artemisia annua
CGTGTTTATCATATCCCTACACCTTACGTTACAACCCTTTGGAAAGCCCTCTTTGATAGTTTATCTTAGGTGCTTACGCCTAGTGGAGGAGTAATTGATCCTCTCCCAAGCCTATGGTAATCTATTTGCTATGACAGGTAGTGAGTGTTATTTTCCGTTTTCGTTTATGAGATATTATTCTATGACATTTGAGAGATGAGAGAATCCAAACACTATTTGCGAGGTGCTAGTGTATGATTTCCGTGCTTGTTATGATTAGGGTCAAATAACTATTTGTTGTAATTACTTTTATATTTGTGTTAAATGACCCCTAACTCATATTTTGATTGGAATAAAAGCTCATTTGCTTGAGGACAAGCAAATCCCAAGTGTAAGGGTATTTGATGAGACGAAAAGTGTTACTCTTTTAAGGGGTCATTTAAGCCTTAATTCGTGTAAATGTGATCAAATATTGCCCTAAATCGTTCCTTTTGTCATTTTAGGTACTTTAGAGAAGAATTCTGGAAAACATGCATATTTGGACGTTTTTGGAGCATAAAAGTGAAGAAAACGACAAAGTCTCAAAAGAAGCAGGAATTACTACCTGACGGCGTCAGAGTCACAAGGTGACGCCGTCAGCATACATTGACAAAAGAGTGAAAACCAATTTTCAAATGACGGGCCAGAAAGATTTGGAACTTTTACACCTGACGCCGTCAGGTGTTATATGGTGTAGGCCGTCAGGTTATAATTTAAAGAGTGACGGCCCAGAAGGAAATAGAGAGTGATGGCGTCAGAAGTAGATCTAGGCCATCCGAGAAACCTAATGGCGGCAAGCTGACGGCGTCAACCTCTATAACCTGACGCCGTCAGAATGTAAAATCTATATATAGTTTTCTATTTTTCATTCATTAAGTGTGGAACTTTGTGGAGAACTTTTGGCACCAAACACTAGACGAATTTTCTGTACTTTTTAGGGTTTCCAACCCTTGGAACCCTCATGCTTAATTAAAGATAAGTCTTCACTTTAATTCAATCAATATGTCTATGTGTTGGTTGATTATCTCTTTTGCTTGTCTTTTAATTAACATGTGTAGCTAAATTCTCTAGTGTTTGCTTAGATCTAATGAAACCTAACTATTAATTATTGGTTGATTGGTGTGTGTTGTTGTTTGTTGGGATGATTGTTCCATCAATGTTAGGCTCAAGAAAACTGGCCAACCTCCTTTATGGTAACGTGCTTGAACGTCTTGGGAAACATGTAGCCAAGGCATACTAGGCTATTAAGGTAGTATTTAACGCATGAGCCACTGTTTACAACCCCTATGGTTGTGCCGTGCATGGCATAGGGCGAGATAAGAGCTCATAGAATTGGAGAGATATGTATGCCACTCCATGAGTTATTAGGAATACACCCTTCATCCACACAAGTAACACACATATCAATTAACCGGTAAAAGATAGTTAGGGAGTAATGAAATCTAAGTAAACACAATTTTCTCCATATTGTTTTCACAACCACAATAGTTTAGATATTTATTTTATTTTAATTTGCATAAGTAGTAAACTTGGGTTAGTTGACTAGCAACTAATTCCGCCCTTCCTCTAAAAACCGAGATTTTACTTGCTTTCAAAAAAATATAAAAATACAAAAAGAATCTTCCTTCCACCCTTAGACCTATTAGAGTAGCTTTTCTATCCTAACGAACACTATTCCCTGTGAGAGAACGATCAATCCCCCATACTTACCACTATCCTATACTACATCGGTCAGGTGCACTGCCTGGTGGGGTTGTAAGCCTCTTGAGATCCTTCGAGAGGTAAAACCTGTTGTAAGGTCACAAAACCACGCATCAGCCGTATCGACCCCGATTTCAGAATCTATAAATACAGGGCTCATTGATGAATTAGGGTATCCTTGGGAACCCTTAGGGCCATTCCCAGACGATCAAAGACCCTCCAAACAGCAGAAGATCAACCTTGAAGACCTAATTATCCTTGAAGAACATCTCTAATCATTGTTATATCTCTTAATCACTCGGCTAGCGTATAGTAATTACTATGTTTCATATTCTAATCGTGTTGATTATGTTTATGTACCTTGCTACAGAGATTATGGGCTAACACCCTTACGTGTTAGCCAAGTTTATGAGTATTTGACGTTTTGATTTGTTTCTAATTCGATTGGTTGCTCAGTGTTCGTTTTGATTACTTATGTTAAGTAGTTTTGTTTTATTGTAATAGTAAGCTTTAATTCATCAGGATTGATGGCCGGTAGTATGTGACTGCGGAAAATCATATGCCCGCCTTAAAATTGCTTTCCCATCAATTAAAGTTTATATGTTTGATGTCTTTGGTGAATTTATATTAGTGCTTTGATAACCTCTGTGTCTAGCTGAGCATTGCATGGGCTGCCATACCCCTCCTCGCCTATTTAATCTGACGTCTTTGGATAAATAGGATAGTCATAAGTAAACATTAAGGGTTTACTCGCCGATATAATTATTAAGCAGCTTTATGCGGATTCCGATTAATTGTGACAGTTTTAATCAGTCAAGAAGATTTAAAATGGAATCTAGACTCTAGGAAAACTAGAGGTAGGATTGACCGCGCCTAGTCGTGAGCACCATGACTACATGTCTTGGGAACTTATCAAAACACAATCTTATATGACTGAACTTGGTTAACACGTTCTTCTTATTTTCGATATCTTCAAGCTTCTATTGTTTGTTTAGTTTAGTTTAGTAGTTTAATATAAAACAAAATCCGTGCCAGTCTCTCAGGCTGAAACCCCCCTTTTACGTTAGTTTAGGTTAATAGAATCGAATACCTTTAGAATTAGTATATTAGAAACCTCACTCTTAGTGATCGACACACTATTTACTAACTAGGCTACATTGATCGGGTACACTGCCCGTTAGTGTTATTGTAGGTTAAGTCAGCAAAATATAAATATTATAACTTGATAAGGAATAATCACCTATACAACAACACATCAAGTTTTTTAAATTTGTGTGATTTTTAATTTTAAAATTTTCCAAAAAATTTTATAGGAAGCTAATACGACGTATCCATTGTCTGTTGGATACGGCACATTAACTTGTGTCGATACGGCGTATCTATTGTCTGTTAGATACAACGCATCGATCTTCTGTGACCCAAAAATATTTTTTGTTTTTTTTTTATTTTCTGTGTTTATTTAATTTTTATTAGTATTTAGTTTTTATTATTATTTTTTTTAGGTTACTGCTGTTCTTGGTTGTTTATCTTTCAGGTATATGAAGATGGACAATCCAGACATTACTATGGAAGAATATCTTAAGCTTAACAGAGAAAGAACCTTGTGCGATAATAAGGTGTACGATTGGAAAAGAGCAAGAAATGGTGCACAAGTCATCAATGATAAAGAACCTACGATGGAAGAATACTTATTATTAAAGCATGAAAAGTCAGGGAAAGAAAGAAACAAATTGCCATTTCGACACACTTGGACTTTATCCAATGATGATGAAGAAGAAGAATCATATGATCTTGGGGCAATTAGGATTCCGGCAATAGTTATTAATGATGCTATTTCTTCGAAAATTGCCGAAGATGAAGAAGAGTCACAAGTGTTTGATTTGAATGAAAATCCGGCAATTGTTTACAAAGAAGCTTATTCATCCGAAAGTGCTTATGATGAAAATGAAGATGAATGTTGAACAATGGTGTACAGTGCTATTACTTGTGATTTTCCACCCGAGTTGGAAGATATATTCTCATCCTATCAAAAACACCATGATGATATTCCATCGGATGAAGATAACGAGTATTCTGATATTGAAAAGTTTGATGCTATTGTGTACGATAACATACCGCAATTACCACTACAAAAGGAAAAATTTAGGAGTAAAACGGATAAGCCAGGTTATGACCCAATAAGAGATTGTGAAGAATTCTGGGTTGACTTATTCGACGCGGATATTTGGGATGAAGATGAAATTGCAAGACCACTAGTTGAAGATGGAGACTCACAAGATGAATTGGAGTCACTTACAAAAAAAGTGGTACAAATTTATTAAGTATTATTAATCCCGTTACTAACTATCTTGCTAGTTTTTCCAAACAGGTTGCAAAACAAATAGATGATGAGGTGGAATATATTACACTACCTAATGAAGCATATAAAGCACCTGTTATCAACCTGATTTTGGTGGAGCTCAAGAAAGAATTCAAGGATGAGCTGATGGACATGACCATGATTGAAGAGGATGATTTCAATCCTATGAAGGATATAGAGGAACTCGAACTTTTACTCGCCAAAGACCCTTTCTCATCTTTTACGGAAGTCAAGGGACGCCTTACTACCAATGGAACTAACGAAGGAGAAAGGAGACTCATTGATCCTCAACATACTACTCTATCACATGTAATGTTCAAGCCGTCAAATTTATCAATCAAAACAGGTAAGGTAATGAACGAAGTACACATATTGCCAAGGTATTATCTTTACATATTCTATCCATCTCAAGTAGCAAATTTACACCATTATGATGCTTATTGCTACTATCACCCACACTTGACCGCAAGTAGGGGGAAAAACACCCTATTACATAGTAAATAAGGGTGGAGTCAGGCTCGTGACTCGAACAAAAACAAGCGCTTCTTGGGAGGCAACCCATTCTTGTCTTTTATTTCGTTTTTAGTTTATTTTTATTTTCGTATTTCTGTTAGTTGGTAAATACGGCGCATGCACTTTTAGTGGATGCGGCGTATTAGTTACAGGAAGTTGATGCGGTGTATCCAATATTCCATGGATACGGCGCATCGACACTCTGGCCTGTAATTTTTCGTATTTTTTTTTTATTTTCCTAACCAATGACTAACGAGATGCTCTCGAGATTCTTTTCTGTGGTCTCCACATATTTACAGGTCTGAACAATTGAAGATGTTGATGAACTCCGACATTTTATATGCTCGCGTTCTTATAATGCAGGATCATACCGAGCAAATCTCAGGGGAGTTTTCCATTCTAATTCTTTTAATTTCTTGTTTTTAATTTCAAATTAAACAACGAGGACGTTGTTTATCTTAAGTGGGGGGATGGAGAATTAGAACGTTTAATTGTCCTTAATTTTTCAAAAAAATATGCTTAATATGTGCTTAATATGTTTAAATTTAAAATTTTTCTAGCATGTTTTTGTTAAATCAAAGTTGCATGACCGCACACATAACCCTTATTTCCAAATTGTGAGAATTAAGCCTATTCCGTTTCCTAATATTTTACCCAAATTCCACAAAAATATGAGTGTGCCGGTGACTTGTAGTAAACTTTAGAACTTGGCTTGTATACTATTCGAGACCACCATAATAAACATTATTGATATAATTGGAGTGACTTGTCTAACTTGGTAAATTTCGAGGATTACACCCAAAAAGCCTATACATGTTATGTGATATTAACTAACTACACTGGTTAGTTAACCCCCTTATAAACCCTTATGTTTACTNAATTAGAACGTTTAATTGTCCTTAATTTTTCAAAAAAATATGCTTAATATGTGCTTAATATGTTTAAATTTAAAATTTTTCTAGCATGTTTTTGTTAAATCAAAGTTGCATGACCGCACACATAACCCTTATTTCCAAATTGTGAGAATTAAGCCTATTCCGTTTCCTAATATTTTACCCAAATTCCACAAAAATATGAGTGTGCCGGTGACTTGTAGTAAACTTTAGAACTTGGCTTGTATACTATTCGAGACCACCATAATAAACATTATTGATATAATTGGAGTGACTTGTCTAACTTGGTAAATTTCGAGGATTACACCCAAAAAGCCTATACATGTTATGTGATATTAACTAACTACACTGGTTAGTTAACCCCCTTATAAACCCTTATGTTTACTCTCACTTTTAGAGTAAGATAATCCTAGAAAAACCCTCAGAGTCATTCCTTTCGTTTCTTACACCAATGTTAAATGTTTCGTTACACCTTTACACCTTAGCCTACCTGTAGATTTAAGTCCGTGGTTAGTTGCTTTAGGCAAAAGTGTGTTTCCCCGCGTTTCTTGTGTTCGTGTGTGTAAATCATTATCTTTGATTAGGTCGGGAAATTGCACAATGCAATGGAGTGGATGTATATAATGTATTTTTGTTTTTCGTGTGTTTACTACTTTCACTATTACTTTTATGTCTGAAAGTATGAGAAGTAAAGAAAAATTATCCGGAATTATTGTGATGGTGAAGTGGTGAAATTTTACACCATTAGTTAGTTATTAAAAAAAGAAAAAAGAAAAAAATCGAAAAAATAAGAAAAGAAAAAGAAAGAAGAAAGTTGGAAGTCTGTTAAACCAACGATGTAAAGTTATGTAAGTGGTTCATATGGGCACTATTTGTTGTACTATATATATGGATTGCAAGGGAGTTGGCTGTTATGGGAACGCCAACTAAGGTTTATTCTTTGATTAAGATATTATTGAGTCTAATTCGTGTCTACCCAAAGCGTGAGTTTCAAGTGTCAAAGCGTGAGTTAGTCAATGATATGTGTCTTATTCATGGAATGGTTGGGAAAGTGATTAACCACACTTAGGACTTAATCTATTTGTTTTGTTTATTTTTATTTTATACCAATTTATATCCTAAAGAACCTTGATATATAGGCCTAATAAAGGGGCCTAATGGTGGACCTAAGGCTTTAAATACTTGTACAGTGCATGCACTGTACAAGTATTTAAAGCCTTAGGTCCACCATTAGGCCCCTTTATTAGGTCCACCAAACATATTCCTATCCTAAATGTTATTCCTACCCAACCGTATTGTTATATTCGTTGTTAGCTTTCGAGCATCCGGATATGATGATGGCTTAGTAAAAATATTAAATGTATGAATAAGGTAGTGACCATCCGAGTACTAGATTAATTGGCTAACGCGCTAGCGATATAGTGCATGACTTGGTGACCATCCGTTATACAAATAACGCGCCAGCGATCCAAGAAGTGCACTAGTGACCATCCGTTAGTTGAAGCGTCGAAGACTCGCGCCAGCGATCTACTAAGTTTATGCAGGAGATGTTTGAACGAAGCTAGGTTCAACCCTTTAGCCTCAAAACCCCTATTTACCGCTTTAGACTAATCACTCCTTAGCTTTAGTGGTGGAGATGTGTATCCTTGCCAAGCTTATGATAGAATACTCGTCACGACCGATCAATTGAGCGAATTACTAAAATGTTACAACATAGATTAGTTGAGTGATTTGAGTGATTTCATTTTCCTATTTCGTGAGGCGTTTGGTTGTGTAATTGAGATTGAACGAACGAATGCTTAACTATAAAAATCCTAGACAACTGTTTAGGATACATTTTCATAAGTTTAATCTAAGGTTTACTTGAGGACAAGTAAAGTTCAAGTGGGGGGATATTTGATGACATCAAATAAGTACATTTTATTAGCATCATGTATCCTATGTATATTGCTTGCTTTGTATTATTTTATATGGGAATTGATACTTAATCGCCTACTTATGTAATTCTCAGTTATAAACAAGCATTTGGTGAAAGTTAGCTATTATGGACGTAAAATGGAGCAAAATGATCAAGATTGGAAAAGTCTGCTGAATTGAAGAGAATAACGACCATTACCTGACTTTGAAGCATGCGCCGCATCTGATTTTATCATGCGTCGCATATGAAACTTTGGTCAACGAAGAAGAACCAACTTGTTCTACTCCAGATACGCCGCATTACATTTCATACATACGGCATATCACTCTCAAGACTTCACCAAAAGTTGATCCAAGACACAGAAGAATACGCGCAGCATTAGAGATTTAAGATACGCCGCATCTAAAGGCGGTGAAAGAATATTCGTGAATATTATAATCTTGGACCCCACGCGAAGTTACCTTGATACGCCACATCGGACCAATCCGATGCGCCGTATTGGCCATATACAATCCTTACTGAGACATCAAGTGAAGATTAGAAGCTTAAAGGAGAAGTCAAAAATTACAAGTCGACACTTGAAGATGCTTTCGTATTTTGGCCGTAAAATCTTCATCTGGACTCCGTTTTTGCCCGTTCAAAAGGCCACGCGAAGAGAAAAAGGAAATCTACCTGTTTCTAAAGGAGATGAGGCACCATCAAGTCTTTAGATACGCCGTATTGGGAGATGCTCCATATCAGATTTATAGATGCGCCATATCGGGTCAGTTTCAAACTGGGAGGCTACGCTTATTTATAGATGTGGCGCATCTAACTCTCTAGATGCGCCGTATCGACCCCGATTTTAGAATCTATAAATACCAGGCTCATTCATGAATTAGGGTATCCTTGGGAACCCTTAGGGCCATTCCCAGACGATCAAAGACCCTCCAAACAGCAGAAGATCAATCTTGAAGACCTAATTATCCTTGAAGAACATCTCTAATCATTGTTATATCTCTTAATCACTTTGTTAGCGTATCGTAATTACTATGTTTCATATTCTAATCGTGTTGATTATGTTTATGTACCTTGCTACAGAGATTATGGGCTAACACCCTTAAGTTTTAGCCAAGTTTATGAGTATTTGACGTTTTGATTTGTTTCTAATTCGATTGGTTTCTCAGTCTTCGTTTTGATTACTTATGTTAAATAGTTTTCTTTTATTGTAATAGTAAGCTTTAATTCATCAGGATTGATGGCCGGTAGTATGTGACTGCGGAAAATCATATGCCCGCCTTAAAATTGCTTTCCCATCAATTAAAGTTTATATGTTTGATGTCTTTGGTGAATTTATATTAGTGCTTTGATAACCTCTGTGTCTAGCTGAGCATTGCATGGGCTGCCATACCCCTCCTCGCCTATTTAATCTGACGTCTTTGGATAAATAGGATAGTCATAAGTAAACATTAAGGGTTTACTCGCCGATATAATGAAACCAACGAGATAGGTTTAATTAATATACACTTCATATAAAACTAGCAATAAAACAAGTGACAAGCTATTTATCATAAACAAAGTAATTATTAAGCAGCTTTATGCTGATTCCGATTAATTGTGACAGGATTAATCAGTCAAGAAGACTTAAAATGGAATCTAGACTCTAGGAAAACTAGAGGTAGGATTGACCGCGCCTAGTCGTGAGCACCATGACTACATGTCTTAGGAACTTATCAAAACACAATCTTATATGACTGAACTTGGTTAACACGTTCTTCTTATTTTCGATATCTTCAAGCTTCTATTGTTTGTTTAGTTTAGTTTAGTAGTTTAATATAAAACAAAATCCGTGCCAGTCTCTCAGGCTGAAACCCCCCTTTTACGTTAGTTTAGGTTAATAGAGTCGAATACCATTAGAATTAGTATATTAGAAACCTCACTCTTAGTGATCGACACCTTACTTACCAACTAGGCTACATTGATCGGGTATACAGCCCGTTAGTGTTTTTATAGGTTAAGTCGGCAAAATATAAATATTAAAACTTGATAAGGAATAATCACCTATACAACGACACATCAGTAACCAAACACCCTAGCACCTCCCTAGAACCAAGCTAGCACCTTAGCACCACCCTAGTAAGCTGGTGAGTAACCGTCTTCCCCAAACTGCCCCGTTAAACCGCCATAGCCCCAAACCGCCACAACACCGCCCTACTCCGCCCCCTAGCTAGTAGTAGCTCGCCATAGTCACCTCATAGGTCTCCTTAGTCACCATGTAGCATTTTCTAGTCACCTCCCCTCTCCTCGCCACCTCCTACTCTCTTTTCTTGCTCGCTACACAAACGGACCTTATAAATAGCGAGCCACAACCTCTCATTTCTCTTCACCCCTTCCTCTCTTCTTTACCTCATATATTTCTATAGTCCTAAGTCCCTAAGACCCTAAGACGTCGAGTAGTAAGCCCTTGGTCCCCATCGAGTTAAGATTTGAGCTGAGAAAACCCTAATAGTCTCGTTAAGTCCTCCTGGACCTAGGTAAGCCTTACCTTTACATATACTAGCCATAGAACTGACCTAGAACACTTAGGAGAGATCTTAGATACCTTAGAACCCTTAGCTAGGATATAGAACCCAATTGTTTGCATGCTTTCATTTTAAAACCCTGGTTGGATCGAATTGTGTGTTTACGTGGTTACATGCATGCTCTTGAGCTATAATCTGGTTTACATGACTTAATTGAGTTAATATAAGTTAAACATAAGCTAGGAAACTTAATGGTTTAATAAAAATATAGTTTACTTGAATTTAGGACTAGTTTTGCAAAAGTTTACATGCATAGGGGTATATATTGTAAATTACTGAAACTATAAAGTCTAGGGACTATTTTTGACATTCCTTAGAAGTTATAAGTGTAAGGACCCTTTTTGCAAAGTTTTGAAACCTTAGGATAGAAAGTAAAATAAGTTATATAGTTAAAAGGACTATTTTTGCAAATATAGTTAACTTGAGGGTATAATAGGTAAATATTGAAAGTTAGTATAATATAAGGACTCTTTTTGTCATTTCTCTAAGATAGTTAAGTTTAGGGACTATTTGTGCAAAAGTTAGATAGTTATATACTTAAATATTATAAGTTTACAAGTTCAGGATAGAAAATGTAAATATATATATATATATATATACTTAGGGGTATAAATGGACTATTTTCATATAAGAGTCAAAAACCTATTTTCCTAGTTAAAACATGACACAATACTAGGGAGCTTCATGTGAGGAGTACTATGTGGATATTTCGTTTTGACGAGTTTGCTGGGTTTACGATTTAAAGTGCCCTGGCTCCTCAAACGATTATTGCATATACTTCTGAGATATGATGGCCCGAACGGTATCATGTTATAACTAAAACTTAATAACAACATAACTCAATACTAGGGAACTTCGTGTGCGGAGTTATATACTTCTGAATTATGATGGCCCGAACGGTATTATGTTGGCAACATAATACAATAGTAGGGAGCTTCATATGAGGAGTTATACTTCTGGATTACGATGGCCCAAACGGTGTTATGTTATATATAAAAATCCTAAGAGTGATTAGTTAAGAAAACCTAGACTAAGACTTGACATACACACACCTACACTACCGTCAGGATACGTGAGTAAGGTGTCTAAACCCCCACTCTACTTACCTAAGACCCAGGTGAGTTTCGTAGCCTCACACTTTTTAAATACTTTACAAACCCTGTGTGGGGGATACTTGCTTTAAATCGAATACAAGTCTTTTCTATCGTTATTGCACAAGTGATACTATCTGCCACCATTACATAACTAAAATTCATGAGCCATAATCATTTGTGGGTTTTACACAATTGAACGCGAGTATAGTTGATAGATCTATTGAAGTTTGACAACTCCTGTTGGTTTACCTCAGCCGGGTAACCAATAAGTACTATACTTGAAACCTCTAAGGATTAACTTTGGCAAGTTATCCTTATTGTCCCCTCATGGTTGGGTCTGCAGCTCCCATGACCCGGACTGTCAGTGCGGTTTCATCGGCTTAGTGCAATAATACTTCCTAAAACCTTTATTCCTCGGGTTTAAGCTGAACCCTGTGGAACTTGTATTCACCCTTTACCCACACCCTAAACCTATGACTCTCACTCAACCTAGTGTTGACTTTTAAGCATGTATCCTAGGTATATGAGCACTTTAGGAACCCTGGCACGGTGTGACACTGGACATGAGGACGTCTATAATAGTTATCATTCATTAGTTTTTCCGTAACATGGAGTCTTTGGGACCTCACTTTTGGTAAAAGTATAACTT
>LBNU01000106.1:15982-30793 GCA_014162995.1 Artemisia annua
AGCTGAACCCTGTGGAACTTGTATTCACCCTTTACCCACACCCTAAACCTATGACTCTCACTCAACCTAGTGTTGACTTTTAAGCATGTATCCTAGGTATATGAGCACTTTAGGAACCCTGGCACGGTGTGACACTGGACATGAGGACGTCTATAATAGTTATCATTCATTAGTTTTTCCGTAACATGGAGTCTTTGGGACCTCACTTTTGGTAAAAGTATAACTTCTACTATAAAAACTCTGATGAATAAATGAATGATAACACCTTTTTCATAAACGTCTCTTTTCGAGTCGTTTTCTATTATCTTGTCTTTGCTTCCATGAAGTAATAGCCTGACTGGCTCCAAACGGTCAGTCCAAACCAACCACGGATGTGGTCAAGATGGTCAAACGGCTTGGGCCAAATCTCCCTGGAGTACAGTGTTTTCCCGGGTCGTTATGTCCTAGCGAGGTGTAAATTGTATTTAAACGAATTGTAATCGAGTGATTTTGAACAGGAAAGGAGTTATGAGTGATTTTGATGATTACACTAAGAGAATATGAATGAAAAGAACTTAAATAAGCTATATTAAGAATAACGTGAAAGCAGAATAACCTAAAACGGATTAAAACTTAAAAACGCGCGATTACATTAAAAATAACGTAACCGTACAAAATAAAAAGTGAAAATTGAGCAATGAAAATCCTACAGATATGAAAATTATTTTTTTACAAACCTAATGATAAAAGAAAATTTTAAGACAACAAAGAAAATTATTTTTGATTTTTTAATTAATTAATATTAACTATAAATTAAAAACTATTTAATTACTTGTTTAAACTAATTTAATTTATTAAAAATACTAAAATGACTTAGATAATTATGAATTTTCTTTATAAAACTAATTAACCATCACAGGAATCCTAAAAATTTATAAAAAGTTTATAAAAATTAAAAATAAACTATTTTAGAAATTATTTACTTGTTATTAATTAAAAGCTAATTAAACTAAATTAATTAATAAAAATAGCAAATGAACAGTAATAATTATGAAACTTTTTCTAAGAATACTTTATAATTAATAAGAGCTAGAAAAAATATAAAAAAGGTGCTAGAGATCAAAAATAAACAGTAAGGGATTTTATTTTTGGTTTTTTTAATTAAAACTAATTAAACTAATATTAATTATTATAAATGCTAAATGAAAAGAGATAATTATGAAAAATTTTATATAAATACTATGCTAGCGCAGAAACCTAGGAAAAACATGAAAACACACAAGTGCTTAATGAAAAAGCTGCGAAAATAAGCAATTAAGCTAAATCTAATTAAATAGAAGTTATCACTATTTTAAATATTGATGATTTTTTGATATTTCTTTTACAAATCTACTAAACTACTGAAAATATGAAACTTTTATGAAAACAACTTATTTGGAACTCAAAAATAAGTCGTGTGAGTGCTAAAAAGCTCAACAGTTAGCTTAATAAGCTCAAATGAGGATTATAAGCTCAAATAAGCTAACCAGGGCACACAAGCTAGAAAATAAGCTGAGAACAACTTAAAGGAACTAAAATGAGGTTAAATCAAAAGCCAAAACCAACAGAATAAGGAAATGTGAACAAATAAGCAAATCCAATTTGCACTGACCCAAACAGGCCTGCAGGATTCTTTAAGCCCAAATCCAGCTTATCAAATAAGCTAGGAAGGAAAAATAGAGACTGGAACCTTAAAGTTTGGTGGGTGGGCTTTCCAAAAATCCCAAACTCACATTGTGGGACCCACTGGAGAGCTTTTGAGGAGCTTATGAAATGGCTGAAGTACACTGATGAATCAGCATGAACAGAAGCAACAGTGGCAATTTAAGAGGACAAATAAGCCAATGAATAAGCAGTTTAATGGACAATGAGCACTGGATTTTACAAACACCACTAGTGGCTTCCCAAATCACCCAAAAGTTCAGCTAATAGTCCACTAATACACAAAATGGGAGCCTATGAACTATCCATGAACAAACAAAGACCCTGAGGCAGGGGAGTTTTTAGCAAAACAGGTCAAAACAAGTGACCAAATAAGCACTTAGACATATTCTTAAAAATAATTAAAAATTAGAACTAACAAGATGAGCAACCCAAGTTTACATCCCCAAAAGCTTAAAAGCTAAAGATAAAAACTGAGGTCAAGAAAATTCTTGCTAGAAATTAAAAAAAAAACTGACTACTAGCAATTTTGACTATTTAGTAAAACACTAAAGTTGACTCAAATGAACTTTGATTGGATCCTAGTTACTGAAAATAAGATTAAAAGCAATAATGAGACTATAATAAGCTAGATTAACAACTTGTTTAACTAAAATTAGTGATTATGCAACTTAAACTCCAACAGTGAATGGCAAATAAAGCTTAAACTGAGATTTTGACTATTTTACTAATAACCTACTGATGAGACGAAAAGTGTACCCATTTTAGGGGGTCATTTAAACCCTAATTCTAGTTAATATGATCAAATATTGTCCTAAATTGTTCCTTTTGTCATTTTAGGTACTTTTGAGAAGAATTCTGGAAAACACATCATTTTAGGCGTTTTTGGAGCATAAAGTGAAGAAAACGATAAAGTCTCAAAAGCATGCTGGAAATCCTACCTGACGGCGTCAGAGTCACAAGGTGACGCCGTCAGCCAACTATGACAAAGGAGTGGATTCAGACTATACGTGACGCCCTAAGAAGAAAACATGGAAATAACACCTGACGGCGTCAGGTGTTAATAATCCTAGGCCGTCAGGTGTTAAGCTAAAGAGTGACGGCCCAGAGCATATTTACAAGTGATGGCGTCAGACATGGATCTAGGCCATCCGAGAACCCTAATGGCGGCGAGCTGACGGCGTCAACACCTAAAGCCTGACGCCGTCAGAGTGTAATCTCTATAAATACTTTTATATTTTTCATTCATTAGTGTGCAACTTTTGGGAACAAAACCCTAGACGATTTTACAGCTTTTATCAAGGGTTTTTCACCCTTGATTCTTCCATGTTCAATTGAAGATAAGTCTCCATTCAAACTAATCAATATGTCTATGTGTTGGTTAATTATATCTTATGCTTGTCTTTCAATTAACATGCTAGGCTAGATTTATTATTTTTTTTTGCTTAGATCTAATGAAACCTAACTATTGATGATTGGTTGTTGGTGTGTTATTACTTGTATTGGATGATTGTTCATCGATGTTAGGCTTAAGAAAACTGGCTAACCTCCTATACGGTAACTTGCTTGAATGTCTTAAGAAACATGAACCAATGCGTACTAGGTTTTTATGGTTGTATTTAATGCATGAGCAAATTCTAATGATCCCATGTTAGGAGCTTCTAGCAGGCTCGACATAGGAATGAAGTAGGAGCTTATAGAGTTGGGGAAGTACGTACGCTACCCCACGAATGGTATTAAGGAATACACCCGTCATCCACGCAATTAATACACACTAATTAACCGGTAAAAGATAGTTAGGGAGTAAGAAAATCTAAGTAAACACACTTGTCTCCATATAAGTTTCACAACCAATTAGTTTTAGTTATTTTTATTTTATTTGCAATAGTAGTTTTTGGGTTAGTTGACTAGCAACTAATTCCGCCCAATCCTTCAAACCCGAGATTTTACTTGCTTTTATAAAATATAAAAATACAAAAATAATCATCCTTCATCCTTAGACCTATTAGAGTAGTTTTTCATACCTAACGAACACTATTCCCTGTGAGAGAACGATCAATCCCCCGTACTTACCACTACACTATACTACATCGGTCAGGTACACTGCCTGGTGGGATTGTAAGCCTCTTGAGATCCCTTGAGAGGTAAAACCTGTTGCGTGATCGCAATCCCGCGTACATCAAGTTTTTGGCGCCGTTGCCGGGGAATAGTTATTGTATAGGTTGAATTTTTATTTTATTAGGTCTACTCACTAGATTCGTTTCTAGTGAGATTTTTATTTTATTTTTCTAGGATTTCTTTAGTCTATCTATTTTCTTCGTGCTTTCGTTCGTAACCATTACCATCCGCCATTATGGAAAGTGGTAACCTCCTTGATCCCAACAACCCACCTCAACGAAACCACCCACCACAACCAAACCTACCTCCTAGAGCCCGTACCTTAGGAGAGTATTCCCGACCTAGCCACCATGGCTATCGAAACACCATTGAGCTGACCGAAGGAGCCAATGTGTCTCCCTTGCGATCCGACACCATCCGGTTGGTGCAAAGCGGATGCGCATTCCATGGACTTCGTTCCGAAGATCCAAATCAACATCTTAAGGATTTCCTCAAAATCGTAGATTCCATAGATCTTAATGTTGAAACTCGAGAGACTACCCGATTACGTCTCTTCCAATTCTCTCTGCGAGACCATGCTAGTCAGTGGCTAGAGCGTCTACCCGCAGGATCCATCACCTCTTGGGATGATCTCACAACTCGCTTCTTAGCTCAATTTTTCCCACCAGGAAGGACTACCAAGCTAAGGAATGACATCTTGGCGTTCCAACAACGTCAAGGCGAAACCCTCTACGAGGCATGGACTCGATTCAAGGACTTACTCCAAAAAGTCCCTCATCATGGCATAGACCTTTGGCTCCAAGTCCAAATCTTCTATGACCATATCAATCTCCCGACGAGGCAAGCCATTGACCAATCGGCCGGTGGTAAGCTACGTGATCTAAGTGCCGAACAATCATAGGATCTCCTAGAAGATCTTGCTCTCTATGACAACAAAAGTTGGAATGATCCCCGTGATTTGAATAAAACGGTCAAGGCAATATCTTTGCCTTCGAATAATTCAAGCACTTCCGACCGTAGGATCATAGAACTTGAAGACCAAGTCAAGTTTCTTATGAAATCCTACGAGGCTCCTAAACCTTCAAGCCAAGTGAACAAAATCACTTCTTCGTGCGAATTATGTAGTGGTCCCCACGACACTCGTGATTGCATGGAACTCCCCGAACAAGCTTTTGCGGACTACGCATCCTCGCGTACCGACGGAGTGGGAGACAAGTGGTACAATTTCAAACCCGAGCCAAACCCTTATGGTGATTCATACAACCCCTCATGGAGAAATCACCCAAACCTTAGGTGGAAGCAAAACCAAAACGCGCCCCAAACCAACTCTTCCAACCAACCTAATCGTTTCCAATCAAACGGTTCCTACCCAAACCGTACCTTCAACAACAATCCTTCCAACAACTATGGTAGCACCAATAATTTTGAAGGATTGATGTCCAATTTTATGGCATCTCAAGAAGCTCGTCTAGCAAAGTTTGAAGCCGATTTCAAACAAAAGCAAAGCGAGATGACCAATAAAATTGACACTTTGTTGAAAGTTCTCAATGACCGAGAGATGGGAGCCCTACCGAGCAACACGGTCAAGAACCCGAAACTAAACATTAACTCCATTTCTTCAGTTTCGTCCCCTAATTCTTGCCCACAATACTATTCGGTCAACGCCATGAGCACGTGTTTCAAACAAACCCAAATCCCTCAAAAAGACCATGAGAATAAGATATCTAACACTAAATTGGTCAACAACATAGTTCAAACACCTCCCACTCAAAACCTTGACGAAGAATTCAAGGAGCTCCACCTTGAACGTCCGGTTATTGATGTGTTAGAGCGAGCCCCCTACTATAACGCCCTCTTAGAAAGATATGAGAAGAAGCTCAAGTTAGGAGACAAGGGGACCGCCTTCGTTCGGAACAAGCTACCTAAGAAATTAGACGACCCGGGCTTATTTGTCCTACCATGCAAGATCGGTAATTCGGAGGCTTATGACACATTAGCCGATCTTGGCTCAAGCCTTAACTTACTTCCACTACCTCTCTACACCGCCCTCAAACAAGGAAAGTTAGAAGAAACCGAGGTGATAATAAGACTACCAGATGGAAGTGTAGCATACCCGGTAGGAGTAGTAAAGGACGTGGTAGTCCACATAGGGAAGTTGACAATTTTAGCCGATTTCTACGTCCTCGACATGATTAGCGACCCTACATGCCCCTTGTTGATAGGAAGAGGATTTCTAGCCACCGCTAGTGCTATGATTGATTGTAAGGGATCCAAAATAGCGGTAGGAGAAGGAGAAACTTGGTCGGTATATGATGTTAAGAAACATGCCTATGACACCCTTGAGGAATCAACCGATGTTAATAGGAGGCCCTCTAGATACGGACCATGGTTAGAAAGAGACTCCATAGGACCCCAACGCCCATTCTACCTAGAAGAGGAATTTGTAAACCGAACACAAATGGTAGAACAACTTTTGGCTAGGGACACCGAGTTAGATCCCTTTGAAGAACCCCTAGTTTTTAGAAAGATGACCGACTTCTTAGGAGTCTTGCCAATTAACCTAGCCATGAATAAGTGGAAAAGTGAAGGCGATAAACATAAGTGGAATTGGGAAAAGCCACCTAAGGAAGGAGATGGATCATGGCACATTAAGATGACTCTATATGAACTGGATGGAGAGAAATTTGAGAGGTCATATTTCACAAAACGCACCAATAGGACACTTCCAACCAAAATCAACCCTAAGGATGTCCTAGATGCGGAACTCACCTATGTTGGATAGGGTGACTTTGATTCTAGCTACAAGACTCGTTAATAAAGAAAAGCGCTTCTTGGGAGGCAACCCAAGCTTTGTGTTTATTTATTTGTTTGTTTGATTTTATTTGTTTCCGTATGTAGGTTATTTTTCTTGTTATTGATTCATGCTTCAAAAACTAATTTGTGAAAATGCTTTATTTTGTTTTTAACTTCGTCTTAACTACATATAAAGGTATTTTGCAAAAGAGAAGTGTAAGGGAAATCTAAATCGGTTAATAAGAACGAATGAACATGAATCATAACAATGTAAATTAACATGCATATTAGTACTTGTTTGAGTCAAATGCTTGTATCGAGTCATAATGATAATTTTGCAGGAATTCCAGGAAGTAAGGTATAGTTTTTCCAGAAATTTTTCGGAAATTTAACATGAGAATTCTGTCAGATCATTTCTGACGGCGTCAGGCATTACAACCTGACGGCGTCAGGCAGTGATTTTCTAAAATTTTTGAAAGTTTTGTTTTTCTTCCGGAATCATAAAAAGTTTTGTTAATTCTCTAACTTATAATCTCCAGGAATTCTGCAAAAACATTCATTCCACAAGCATTATATCCTATTATAGATTATATCCGCCGATTTTACGCGAGGCTCGCCTTTATTGTTTTTCAGGTTAACAGGTTATTTTGGACAAGGAGATGATTTATATTTCAGAAGGGAAGCTTTGAGCGTTCATATTTCTTGGAAGAAGATCTAACCATGTTACCACACTATCCACACCAAACGAATCAGGGGAGTATTTGTTTCATTCTTTCATTTTCATTACTTTTACATCTTTTATGTGAACATTGGGGACAATGTTCGGTTTAAGTGTAAGGGGGGGGTAAATGAAGACACTTTAGAGAATGCAATTGCGCTTGATTTTTGTTTGTTTGATAGTAAATTTGTAATAAAACCGAGAGAAATATTTGTTAGGGCAATTTTAGCACCAATTTAAATTTTTTTACAACATTTAGAAGTGAAACTTTGGTCCTAATAAGCGTCTCATGGATAGGAAATTATATGACTAGCACAAAAACCGTACCACTAAAAAAATTTCCACCCCAAATATGTGAGGTTCGCCGCTAGAATTGGTCGGAAAAACATTTATGCTATGATGTATGTACCGGTAGCACTTAGATTCTAGAACTTGCGTTAGGACCATCTCAAATCCACAAGTGAGACTACATTCGTGTAGTTAGATCTACTACATGATAAGAGGCATTAGGATTAACCCCTTGTTTTACACCCGTGTTTTTGTTATAATTACGTTGGCTACATTGGTCAAGTAATTCTCCCACACCTTTTGCGTTGTACCCATTTTTGGTACACGATACCCCTAGTACACCCCTCAGAGCCTATCTTTTCGTTTCGACCTTTGAGCATCTTACTCAAAGTGAGAATTTGTTACACCCCACTTAAATGTACACCCAAATCGCCTTAGCCTACCTTGTATGCACTCATCTTTAGTGCATTATTGTTACTACATTTGTGTTAAACCCTTTGTTAATTATCTAATTGATTACATGGTTGCTAAGTCGAGTCATATCTTGTACATATTGTTTTGGGACGATTGGGACTCATGGGTAAAGTACTATTTTAATGGAGTAATGGGGAAGAACAACATTATTACCCCCATATGTGCTAAATATTTTAAAAAGTACTCCAAGTTTTTCGATTATCTTAATTTGAGTCATTAGATTAGTTAATTGTAAAGTTATGTAAAAGTTCAAGTGTAAGGGGAGAACCGAGGCCCCTATGATGTATTATCTTGGATGGTAGGGCAAGAGTGTATGAAAAAAAAAATCAAAAAAATCTAGAAGTATACAAAAAAATGAGAAAAAGAGAAGTAGAAAAAACATACGGACTACCATCCCGTTTCTTTTTATGTTTGTTTATGTTTTTGTTATTTAATTTTTAGCTTAAGTTGATCGAGTCTTGGCTTAGCAACATTGTATAGTACATGTATTTGATCATGATAATTAACTTGCCACCAGTAAAATACCCTTTATTCCAATCAAACCGTGTTTATCATATCCCTACACCTTACATTACAACCCTTTGGAAAACCCTCTTTGATAGTTTATATTAGGTGCTTACGCCTAGTGGAGGAGTAATTGATCCTCTCCCAAGCCTCTGATAATCTATTTGCTATGATAGGTAGTGAGTGACTTTATTCCATTTCCAATGTAGTTGTATAGGTTTATAACACCCGAGAGATGAGAGTATCCAAACACTATTTGTGAGGTGCTAGTGTATGATTTCCGTGCTTATTATGATTAGGGTCGAGTAACTATTTGTTGTAATTACTTTTATATTAGTGTTAAATGACCCCTAACTCATATTTTGATTGGAATAAAAGCCTATTTGCTTGAGGACAAGCAAATCTCAAATGTAAGGGTATTTGATGAGACGGAAAGTGTACCCGTTTTAGGGGGTCATTTAAGCCCTAATTCGAGTTAATATGATCAAATATTGCCCTAAATCGTTCCTTTTGTCATTTTAGGTACTTTTGAGAAGAATTCTGGAAAACACATCATTTTAGGCGTTTTTGGAGCATAAAGTGAAGAAAATGACAAAGTCTCAAAAGCATGCTGGAAATCCTACCTGACGGCGTCAGAGTCACAAGGTGACGCCGTCAGCCAACTATGACAAAGGAGTGGATTTAGACTATACGTTGACGCCCTAAGAAGAAAACATGGAAATAACACCGGACGGCGTCAGGTGTTAATAATCCTAGGCCGTCAGGTGTTAAGCTAAAGAGTGACGGCCCAGAGCATATTTACAAGTGACGGCGTCAGACATTCATCTAGGCCATCCGAGAACCCTTATGGCGGCGAGCTGACGGCATCAGCACCTAAAGCCTGACGCCGTCAGAGTGTAATCTCTATAAATACTTTTCTATTTTTCATTCATTAGTGTGCAACTTTTGGGAACAAAATCCTAGACAATTTTACAGCTTTTATCAAGGGTTTTTCACCCTTGATTCTTCCATGTTCAATTGAAGATAAGTCTCCTTTCAAATTAATCAATATGTCTATGTGTTGGTTAATTATATCTTATGCTTGTCTTTCAATTAACATGCTAGGCACGCGCACAACAACCATAAAAAAACCAGTACGCATATGTTCATGTTCTTAAGACGTTCAAGCAAGTTACCGTATAGGAGGTTAGGCCAGTTTTTAAGCCTAACATCGATTAACAATCACCCAATACAATAAATAACACACCAAACAACCCAATAATCAATAGTTAGTTCATAGATCTTAAGCAAAACACAAATAAAACCTAGTTATAGAGTTGGGGAAGTACGTACGCCACCCCACGAATGGTTTTAAGGAATACACCCATCATCCACGCAATTAATACACACTAATTAACCGGTAAAAGATAGTTAGGGAGTAAGGAAATCTAAGTAAACACACTTGTCTCCATATAAGTTTCACAACCAATTAGTTTTAGTTATTTTTATTTTATTTGCAATAGTAGTTTTTGGGTTAGTTGACTAGCAACTAATTCTGCTCAATCCTTCAAACCCGAGATTTTACTTGCTTTTATAAAATATAAAAATACAAAAATAATCATCCTTCATCCTTAGACCTATTAGAGTAGTTTTTCATGCCTAACGAACACTATTCCCTGTGAGAGAAAGATCAATCCCCCGTACTTACCACTACACTATAATACATCGGTCAGGTACACTGCCTGGTAGGATTGTAAGCCTTTTGAGATCCCTTGAGAGGTAAAACCTGTTGCGTGGTCGCAATCCCGCGTACATTACCTACTGAGTTTATGGTTTGACTAGCCTAATCTTACCTAATGAGAGCTATAAGAACCAAATGCAACAGCAAAAACAAGCATAAACACATAATACACAGCAAAACCAAACACCCCCTTAAATGTTTGCTGAAATCAAGTTTTGCAGCCCTAAAAAGGGTCATTCAGCCTTGTAAAAAAAATCTAAAAATTAAAATAAAAATACCATTAAGTAAACAATATATAAGAGTACATTATCCTAGAATTTTATCAGATTTGGTTGAAAATTGAAGAAATGAAAATTCAAAAACGTTTTCTGCTGTTTGGAACTTTTTGACTTTTTGATTTCTATGAACTAAGTTGACTTTTGTGAGTTTTGATTGGGTCCTAATGACTGAAAATGATGTAATAAGCTAATGTGAGAGTGATTTGAGCTATTTTAACAACTTATGCAAAGATTTGAATGATCATGAATCCTAAAAACCTAACAGTTAACTACAATGAGTGGGTAAAAAGAAAATTTTGACTTTTTCCTTATAAGGTACCAATTTTATGGTCAAGTTAACTCAAACTAACCTAATGTGACTTGTTTATGCATAAAGAACAGTGACAAAGCAGCAAGACCACACAGAACAGGACACACCCAAACACTCCTTTGTAAGACTTATTTTATGAGTTTCAAAGTATGAGACTGATTCATTCTAAATTTTGCATACAACTTGTTATATTATGATGAAGTGGACTTATAAAAGCACAAATACACATATATTAACAACTCATACTGACAAATCACAAAATGAGCATTTTGACAAGAAAAAGGAGAAACTGAGCAATAATGAAAATCATCAAACAAGCATGAGATCATTCAACTTAAATCATCTTTAATACAGTAAATGAACATAAAAACACTAAAATCAAGTAAAATAACCAAAGCTACAGTAATATTCAATAAAATGAGATAAAGCTTACAAATTGAACCAAGACTGAGAACTTGTAACAAGGAACCATGAATACTTCCTAAAGCATCCCAAAAGGCACTACAACCATGAAATTCCACAGTCCACCATTTTCCTTTGCTTCCTTCTTCTTCTCTACTGATTTTTTAATTTTAAGTGATTTATTTGGCATTTTTGAGTAATTTTTGAGTGTGTGAATTAAGATGAACCAAATTGGGATATTAAGGTTTGAATGAGTTTCATGAGCTTAAAGTGAGTTAATAAAACAGTAACAACACATTTTTAACAATATTTAAGTGAAAATGAGGAATTAAGCACTTTTGGCAAAAACTAAAACAAACATATAAAACTTGAATTACTGATTAAAAATGGTTTACATTACACTGAAATCACCAATAATACAACTTGGAAATTAGATAGAACATTGGAAAAGATAAATTTAACTAATACGACAAGCTAACACTAAGCTAGAACTAAATTAGCTAACTACTCTTTTTCTCTTTCTTCTTTTCTTCACTTTTATAGACCAAGTGGTGTTTCTGAGTCAATCCCATCAATATCCATGGCCATTTGATGGCTAGAAGTGATCCTGGCCCTCCATTCATTTTTGCCGGGAAAAACAGTTTTGAGCAATTGGGGGTCTGTAATAGCGTGGGGTGGAGAGAAGCATTAAATGCTCTTGGGATGTGTATTTGGAAGGGATAAGGGGGGGTGGTGGTTGCAGAGGAGGTGGGCAAGTTGGGGTGAATACCAGGTGGTTTTGGTTCAGTGAGTGAGGGAGAAGGAGAGTGGGAAAGGATGGGTTTGACCAAGGGTCAAACTGGTTTTGTTAATACGGGGTGGTAATGGGCTAGGTGGAATGGGCCTAAGGGGTGAAAGTGTTGGGTTTTTGTTTTAATGGGTTTTATTTTGGGTGGGTTTATTTATGGGTTAGGTTATTAATAAAGGGTTAGTTTGGTTTTGTAGAAATTTAGGCCCAAGGACCATTCATGTAATTTGCTGAAAAATGAGGGGTATGAAATGGTACTGTTCCAAAGTCCTTCCAAGGGTAAAATTTGCCAAGTTTGAATTTCCAAAGGACCCTAATTGAATATTTTCCATTCTTAAATATCCAGGGGCCATTTCTGCCAAATTGTAAACTTGAGGGGCCATTTTCACCAATTATTGAAATTTGANGGCTGGATGTTACCCTGTCCAGTTGGCTTAGGTGGTAATAGTGATTGTATTATGTGGTTGTGTTGTTTATCAATCAAAAAGTTAAAACAGAACTTAAACTCTGAAATCAACACAAAATGTACAGAAGTAAAAGAGATACAAATGTCATCGCATAAAGCTAGTCACGATAGCACATATTTGTAACCAAGCACAATTCACGTTTGCGTACAAGATGCGTGTTGTTCTGCCTGCCTTATAAATAAAAAGAAGCAAAGTAATGCTTTATTCGTTTGATCACATTTTAGCTAATAATATCAACATAAACAAGACTAATATATTGGACACTGACGAATATTTGAATAGCCATAGACAAGATTCTGTCAACTAATAAGATCCGCAAGGTTTGCTCAGTTCATTAGTCACTTGTATGCTTCAGGTTATTGGGGTGTTTATACTCTGTGTTGCACTTGATGCATTAAGAGTTGATGTTGAGGGTACATTGACGGTTAGTGAAACACATGTTGAAACATTTGTTGATACGGTTGTTGTTGTTGTTGTTGTTGTTGTTGTTGTTGTTGTTGTTGTTGTTGATTGTTGAAGTAGAATGGAGGTCGAGACATCTTGATTGATTATGTTAAGATGGATCTTTAAAGGATGGTTAAAGGTTGTTGTTGAAGATTAGTTGTTGTTGTCGAGACGAAGGCCCAAAGTAGTTTTCTTACTTGCTAAGAATCCCAATTATACTCGCTAGAAAACCTTGAACCTATTGATACTCGCTAAAGTGACTTGTACTCGTAATTTTAAAATTTAACACTCAAACTCGCTATTAAAAAATTTGGAAAGGAAACTCGCTATGTAAATATTGAGCACAAACTCGCTATCAAGTTTTTTGAAATCAAACTCGCTAAGAAAATGTTGAGCACAAACTCGCTATCAAGTTTTTTTGAAATCAAACTCGCTAACAAAATGTTGAGCACAAACTCGCTATCAAGTTTTTTGAAGTCAAACTCGCTAAGAAATAGGTTAAAAGCAAACTCGCTATGAAGAAGGTTCAAAGCAAACTCGCTATGAAAAAAATTAAAAGCAAACTCGCTAGAGAAGTAGTGATACTCGCTAGGAGGGTTTCCTTACTCGCTAGAACGATAAGGATTAAGGCTTACTCGCCTGAAAAAGCAAACTCGCTATTAAATTTTCAAACTCGCTACCAAGAATGTTACTCAAACTCGCTACTAAAGATTGTTACCCAAACTCGCTATTAAGATTTTCCAAAACTCGCTATTAAACCCTAATATAGTCAAACTCGCTATTAAACCCTAAACCCTTAAACTTTTTAAAACGTACTGTTTGACAAATATTTCAAGTAAATGAGAAGCAAAATCTTTTAAATAGCAAGAAGATAATGTAAAGATTTAAAAACTTATATAGAACTTAAAGAGAAACAAAAATAACGAGTACTAATCACTACTAAACAAGATCAAAACTAGCCTAAACTAATCAAAAAACAACCCCAAATATCCCTAGGCGAATGATACCACTTGTTAGGTCACCATATTGAAACATAAACAACCATAGAATTATTAACCAAGAAAGAAGAAGAAGAAGAAGAGACAAGAATTATGGAAGGAACTCAATGTATGAAGATAATGAACTTGTATTGCATAAGAGAACCAACAAGCCTTAACCAAGGCTTACACATAGTATATATAGGGGAGTCCAAGGGTTTCCATATCATTCTAGCACTATTACATACTTGGCCCTTGGACTTCCACACAATGTAACAATATATCATAAACTTACATAACATGAAAGATAAAATGTAAACATAATAAGTCTAATGAGCAACCTATTACAAATATAATGACCGACACTTTTCATAACGTGAAACGTGTTCCTAACACATCCTCACTGCGCCAAAGACAAAAAAGATAAAGCTAGACAATAACTTTACAAAATTTATGACAAGATAAGTAAAAAAACTTACCCTGTGATAGGCGACTCCTCAACAGCCTCAGAGCGCGGCCTCTTTGAGGACTCCGCATCATCAACATCAGTCCTACTGCGCTTCCGGACTAGCCCCTCCTCCATCTCTTCGTCTGAATCATCTAACTCCACCACCAACGGTTTAGGAGGAGGCTGCGCAACGACAGGTGCCTGCGGCGCAGGAGGAGCAATCCCCTGTATAGGTTCAGCCACCACAGGAGAACCCTCGGGCTCGGGAACCACCATCTCCACGACGCGCCCACCCGTCGCCTCCAGTATAGGAACCTCGCCCTCTCCCAACGGACGGACCCCTATGGTCACTGCTCGCGGCTCATCCAGCTGCACAACGCCGAAGAGATCCATCTCTGCAAAA